>AGDA01024588.1:0-12202 GCA_000281935.1 Mengenilla moldrzyki | reverse complement strand
CTTTTTATGCTATTTTGGATTGGCCACATAAATGTTCATGCAAGCACTATTGCCTTTCTGAGCTGCTGGAAGAAAACTTCATGCCAGCAGTGCTGGCATTTCGAGTACAAAGGGTTAATAAAGTAAACTTCATCATTACCAATTAACATTTTTTTGTATTTTACTGTTAATATAAAATTTTGCATAAAAAATTAACTTTTTTTTGAAAGTCATTAATGTTTTTTTGTTTCGTCAAAATTAAAATCAGTTCATTGAGTTCAGTTATGGACATACCAACAATTTATCATCCTGAAAAGGCTCATGAGAGCATTCGAAGTAGTTCCTTATCGAATATTTCCAATTTACCCATTAAGCACACGGACTCCATAATTAGTTGTCATCAAAGTAATTTGGAAGATATGCAAGAAATCGCACAAAAGAAGTCAAAATGTTCAAAAAAATTTTTTTTGCTGTCAACAAATGCCAAAAAAATGTATTACGGGATGCTTGTAACAGTTTCAATTACGGCAGCATGGGTAGCCACAAACCATTTTGTAAAATATTTGTACCATCAGCCAAATCATATACATATCCTTGCCAAATCAAACTCCAATAATTCGACTGATTTAACATTTAAAAATTCTGTAATTTTTGTCATAATTGTAGTCTATAATTATCTGCTTATTTTAAATTTAAAAATACGGTTTGAAATAAATTATTCAAGCATTTCAGCATAGACTGTAATTATAAATGTGATTTCTTTTAAATTTTTAATTAGGTGTTTTTTTTCAAGATTACCACTTTCAATGCACCATTTTTTGTTACTTGGTATCTAACAGCCTGGTTGATATTATTCTTTCCGTTAATTTTATTGCAAAATTTAATATTCAATTTTCAATCTCCAAATAAACTTTATAATGAAGTTTTAAATTCATTGAATGAAAAAGGCTACACATTTGGTTAGTTTAATTTTAGATATAAACCTAAACCTTCTGATATAATTTTTTGTTATTCAATGAAAATAAGCAATAAAATTTGGAAACTATTCTATGTACCAAAATAAGAAGAAACAATGTTATTTTCATGTTATTTTTGTGTGTTAAAAATAATCAACAAACTATAATAGCATTTTTTATAGTAACTCTTAATTTTCTTTTTGCTATAACAGTTTTAAAACAATATTAGAGAAACAGGGTCTGTAACAATGTTAGCAGCAAAATCCTAACCAAATTTAAAATTTTCGCAAAAAATACGACACATTAGAGCAGTAGTGGATAAAATCCGGCCCGCAGGCCGGATCCGACCCTCTTATTTAAAATTAAATTATATTTTATGCAATTTTATTAAAATCAAAAATTTACTATTACCATTATCTATCAATAATTACCAAATTTATTTGCTAAAATACTTTAAAATGATATTTATAGCGTTTTTGTCAAAAAAAATTTTAAGCAGGGTAAAAATCAATCCAAAACATTCGCCTGTGTTTAGCGTACGAAGTAAATAAAACTCTCGATTTCAACCTTTTTCAAGACGATTTTGAAACTGATTGGTATTCTGTTACTCATCTTGTAACCGACCCTGTTCCTCTAACATTTCTCTTGACTTATTGCAGCCAAATGGAAATTGACAGTTGTTATAACAGCTGTTATAGCAGATAGAGCGACTACTTTTAAAAGACAAATAACATAAAAAAAACATTGTTTCTTATTATTTTGATATACAGAGTAATTTCACTTTTTTTGTTTCTGAAAAATATAACATTTTCTAAAAGCCTAGAACATTTATTATAAAACAAAAATATTTTTGAAAAGTTTGAAGTCGACTTTTAGGGAAAACGGAAAATAAATTTTTCAAACTTAATTCTTAGATAAGTAATCGGTTTTACATCTAAATTAATTAAGCAATTCTTATCTGTAAAAAACTATGAAAAAATTTTGAATGGTATCTTTATAGACGATTTAAATTTAAAAAAAAGAGTGGTCTTTTATTAAAAAAATTGAAAAATTAATATCTTTTAAAGTAGAAAAGGTATGAAAAATCTAAACAGTTCTTTAAATATTTGAATTGTTGTAACAGGCACAAAAGAGAAAACTCTTTTCTGTGAAGTTAATATTTCACTACGATATCTGAAAAACTAACATACACAAGTTTAAGCCATGAGCTTGAAAATCAAATATTGCATTTTTGCTTTTCGTAAAAAAGGTTTAGGTATATTTGAATATTCTACTTACATTATCTTCAAAAAATTAGTAAATTTTCTAGTACGTTGCTTTATACTATGCTTATTTTGGATCGGAACAAACTATGTTTATATTTACTCATTAAAGACTTTATTAGCCACGGATGCTATTGCATTATACGCAACAAACGTTTGCTTTTTTTATTTATTATCATGGGTAGTGTTACATGAACAGTTCGTTGGTGTCAGAGTAAGTTTTATAACATTTCTAAAAAATAAATAATAATAATTTCTTATTCAAAGATTGTTGCCATTATAATATGTGATACAGGAATAGCTCTTTTAGTTTACATGGATGGAATAACAAACAGCCCTACATTACTTGCAGTTCTGCTTGCTGCTTTAGCAGCTTCTGGATCCGCTACATATAGAGTTATTCTTAAAAAAGTTCTTAATGATGTTGATTACTCACAATTGGCATTAGTTGTGTCATCAATCGCTTTAATCAACACCTTATTTCTATGGCCAATTAATTTATTATTTTACTTATTTAAATTTGAAAATTTCAATTGGAACAACATTCCTTGGTTACCACTGACTGGTGCTGGTTTATTTTTTTTAGGTAAACTTGCATTCCAACTTTTTTTTTATATTTAACTTTTTTTTTCAGTTACGAACTTGCTGAATAACTTTTGCTCGGCAATAACTTACGATATGTTTATTAATCTAGCACAAGTAACGTCCATTCCTATTTCTGCAGGTATTATTTTACTCTTAAAATTACGTTCATTATAATTATTACTTTTTAGCCATTGACGTTATTTTATACAATTCAGAATTTACCGGCATGAAATTATCAGGAATAATATTGATCTCAATTGGATTTTTTTTAGTAATGTTTCCAGAAAATTGGCCTGATTACATTATCCGGTTAATTCGATATATAATTCTGCTCTCAAACAGTGCAAGGTAATTATAACAAATTTCGGACAATATTTACTTACTATATTTGCACTCACACAATAGTATGTAGAATAGATTGTTAATATATCATTAATATCCACTTTAGAAGTATTTAATAAGTGAAGTGAGTTCAATCGAATTTTTAACGATGTCCGAAATTATCTTAATCGCATAATTTTGAAGTAACACTAAAAAAACTGTAGAAATAAACGTAATGGTAACTTGCAAAACATTAATAAGGATACTACTGATTATCGAACTGGCTACATTAAGTCTCATTTAAGGTCTCCTTCTGGACGTGTAAGATGATAAACGTAACGAGCATTAAGATCACAGAAGATGGGTTGACAACAGACGATTTAGATTTTATTTCGTCTTTAAAAAACTATTAGTGATCAATTAAATATCATTAAAATTATTATTCCTTTCATGTTAATTTGTTATTTATTTTATTTTTGAAAATAAATTTTAAACTTAAATAATATATTCGTTGAAGTGAAAAAATTTTTTAAAATGCTGAATTATACATATATAAAAATTAAGTTATTTATTTGCTTATTTTATTTGGAAAAATTGCAATTTTATTTAAAAAAATTAACAAAAATTTTATTCAGTGAAAAACTATAATAAATAAACTTTAACTTTTCGACTCAAGAATCTTTTTCAATGGTCTAGCTTAAATTTTGGGAACGAGTATTTTAGTGTTTAGACTAAATAAGGATTGAGCGCAAATTTACATTAAATACTTTCAGAAATACAGCAATATGTTCAGACTAAAACATATGAAATAAACTATATAACTAGAAGCAATTCATTTCTTGAACAAAATGATTTCATTTTTTGTGTACATTTTGTAACAAGTTTCAAGATTTCTTTATATTTTCTAAAAGCAAGCTAATTACACTGGTAAACATTAAATTGGTTGATTGAAAACTAATATGAAATTATAAACAATATTGGTCTTCCGATATCTAAAAACGTATTAATTTTTTTCTTTCATGTCAAATTTTTGAGATACAAAACGAAAACGAATTTCAGTCTTTCAAAATTTATAGCTCACAGGCACAAAGCTCAGTGCTCACAGGTATGTTAGCTAGAAGCTCAAAAATATCTCAAAAAATAGAAGGGCTCAATGACTACCTAAGTTTAGAATTTCATTAAAAAATCTTAGTTTCAGAGTAATTAATTTTTAAGTGCGAAAAAAGGCAAAAAATAGAGTTTTTTCATGATTTAAAAAAATGTTTTCTTCATTTACTTCCGATTTTAAAAATAATTGGTGAAAAAATTTTTAAATTTATTATAGAATATAAGCTATAAATTAAATATTGTGAAATATAAATTTTATCGACATGCGGTTTCTTAGATATAACTTTTAAAATTAATGTATGGAAAAATAAAGTACACACGAATCTGATGTAAAGTGCTTTTGCATTTTCTGAATGTTAGAAGTGCTGTAGCGACGCCCTCTCAACACAAAAACATAGTTGTCAAATATATAAAAAAATAATTAAAATTTTAAAAATTTTAAAATTAAAAAAAAATTATTATTATTATTATTTAGAAAATACCAAAGCGCTTTACATCTGATTTCACGTGTATTTTATTTTTCCATTCTTAATATTAAAAATTTATATTTCAGAAACCAAATGTCGGAAAAAAATTTTTTGTACACAATATTTAATTCAAGACATTTTATGATAAATTTATAGTTTCTTCACCATTGATTTTAAATCGGGAGTAAAGGAAGAAAACATTTTTTTAAATCATGAAGAAACTTAATTTTTGGCCATTTGTTCGCACTTAAAAATTAAATACTATCAACCTATTTAAGAGTTTTTAATGAATTTTAAATTTAGGTAGTCATTGAACCCTTCTACTTTTTGAGATATTTTTGAAGCTTCCAACTCTACATGCCTGCGATTTATAAATTTTTAAAGACTGAAATTTGTTTCCGTTCTGTATCTCAAAAATTTGACATGATGGAAAAAAAGTAATATGTTTTTAAACATTACAAGACCAACCTTATTCATAATTTTATATCAGTTTTCAATCAACTAAAAAAAAGTTTCAATTTAGTGACCAGTGTTATCATTACACAAAGGAATCAATTATTTTCTTAATAACAAAATTACAGATCAACTTGTTCTAAAATTTAACAATAAAAATTAAATAATATAAAAAATTAAAATTAAAATATAAAAAAATGTTATTTTAAAAAATTTGATTTAAAAATTTATTTTTACTAATCATAATTTCTTGTTAATGGATGTTCTAAACTATAACTCTTCCATTCAAACATCTGTTTTCCAATTTTCTCATAAATATCATAAAGCATTTCATGTGACTCTGACATTATGCTTTTCGAAATATCGTGAATCTTTTTCCTTCCAGTAATGCAAATACCATTAGTAGCGTAAATTTCGTATTCAGCATTTTGCAAACCATCACAGTAAGCTCGTGAGGATCTCGCTATTTAACAAAAAACCGGTTGTTACATATTTTTAAATTAAAAGTTACATTTCTTTATTTCAAATATCATAAAACTTCCGAAAAGGTTTTCATTATTATTTTTCTTCTAATAATATGATTATGAAGTCTTAAATTAATTTAGAGCTCATTATCAAGAGACAGAAAATTTTAACATGAACGAATGTTAAAATAACAGCTTTTCTTATAATCGTAATTAAACTTAAAATTTTATTTCTTTTAAAGATATTCTGAATAACATAAATAATTTTTTTTTCTGTAAACATGCATTTACAGTGAATTCTCGGTGTTAACGAACATATTTCACTCTAAAATAATGATCGTTTTTTGAATTTTTTTTAATGTGATATCGAAATGTTAATCTACCTTCCTTGTACAATAATCGTTACCCTAACATTTGGTTACCTCAAGCGAATATATTTTTTGTCACTTCATATTTGCGACCAAAATTATTCATTTTTTGAACTGTTCGTTAACTGCGAGAGTATAAAAAAAGTAATTGGTTTTAAATATGCTTTTTATAAATATTTAAAAATAATAAAAATGTTACAACTTTGTTATAAATTTTGTATTTTAAATGTGGTCTTCCTAGTACGAGATTTTAAACAGAAATATTTAATATAAATCTGGGTAAATTTTGACATTAGTCATTCATCTACTAACTGTTTTAGTAACCAACGTAAAAAATATTGAAAATAAGTGATCTAGTGTTATTAAATTCATTCTAAGTAAAAAACTTACATAATGACGCTGTCATTGCATAAAGTTCTACACTCATTTTGGCCAAATCGATTAATTCAGTTTGTTTATCAACTATTTGTGCTCCATACTTAATTAGTAGTTCCTTTAATGATGCTTTTAATTTAATTACACCATATTCTACAAATTGCGAGCAAAATCCTAATGATGGATGTACATATCCTTCAAGATCCATTCGCAGTGAGGGATCATCTGATCTTTCTCGACGATTTTCCCAAATATCTTTTATAACCCAACGTGGATTAAAAAGTGGATTTCTAGCCTTCACAATTTGATCTTTCAAATGATCCTAAAAGTTCAAATAAGTATTTAATAACAAATCAGTGGTTCACGAATTTAATTGTATGTATTTATTTAAATGATAAAACCCAAATAAATCACTTATGTTTAATATATTTACTTCTTTACATATGAAAGAATGAAAAAAAAATTGTCAAAACAAAGAAAACTTGATAATTCTAGAGAAAATAAGTAAAAAATCCCTCTAATTTAGAAAACGTTTCGTTTTGAGGTAATATATTCCCTTAAGTAATAGTATCGAATTATTTGGTAACTGGTAATAGAAAAAACGACTAAACACTCGAAGAAATAGATTCCTTAAGTGTCCTGCAATTTTTTCTTCTTTGAAAATTCAGAAAATTTTGTTAAATAAAAGAAAGTCAATTTTTTTAGTTGAATTTTTTTATCAGTGTAAGAGCTTTCTGTAATCACTAAACCTTGTCAAAAAAAAAAATTAAAACAAAAAGATAAAAGTAGTTTCATTCAATTAAAGATTTGTTATTGTCATTATTTTGGAAATCCGTAATCTAATATATATATATAACATTTAATTAACTTTTAATGACTTTAAGAAAATTAACATTTTAAATTTCTTGTTTCTTAAATGATTTATAAGTTCGTGAACGTAGTTTTAATATAAAAAAATACTGCGGAGAATTTGACTGCCTCATAAGCCATTTGAAGTAAGGTCATGTCTGATGACTCTGGTAGAACTAAGCATTGACGATAGTCATATTCCAATAAGTTTAACCAATGGTTATCTTGTAACGTATCATGAGCCAATATTTTTCTACAACGATTAAATGCATCTAAAGTAACTTCAGTTGCGAAAACTTTCAAAGCGTTATTTTCCATAAATAAATCTTGTTCTTCATATTTATCAGACCAACCAGCGGTTAAATAAACCATAGCTTCCACTGCGTACAATGCACAAGCGATCGGCATTAAATTTTGTTGCATATAGTCCGAATAAGATAAAGGAAATTTATCAGATATTGTATCATTTGCATAAACAATAAGATTTTGAATTATTTTGCGCATCGTGATAATACTCTGAATCCCAATTGTAGAACGAATATCATCATTAATTATTTTTAAAATTTCATCTGCTCTATTGATCTCTCCCAAAATGTTTTCTATTTTTTTTATAAATATGGACATTTTTACTTAATCATACAAATTTCCTTATTAATATTTTTTTTACATAACAGCATAGGATAGAAAATTGTTTTGAGAATATAAGTTAATACTGGTATAATAAATTTAATTCACTAGGTATAATAGTAGAATTAATCATAATATGTTATCTCTCAAAAAAAGCTGAATGACTATCATCTGATTACTAGTACTAAACTTCTGAGTAGCTCCTTTCAACATGTATAAGATACTGACAAATCAACAAAATATTTTCTTATTGATTCTTCTTAAGATCACTAAAACATCCATATTTAATGGATAGATATTGAGGACAGATGGCGGTAGAATATGAAGTCAAATCTGTTTTTTTAAACATTTTTGCACAACTCGCAAAAGAGGTCCTCTATTTGTCAAGATGAAGACTAAAACGGTTTCAAATTATGACCAAACAATCATTTCAGTTATTAACTGAGGTAATCCCACTAAGCGTTCTCAAGCCATAGTTGATAAAAAGCAATCATATTGAAAACAACTATTACGATTAACATCCGTTAATACTCATAAATCGTTTCACATCGATTACTTCATATTCCTGGTTCTGGAAGAAATTTTATTTCAGCCTACCAAATCTGTCTTTGTATAAATACTAACTAAATTTTCACCATCATATTTTTTTCAATAATAATTCATTATTGTTGCTGGTTTTCAAGACATTTTCATTCTCAACAATTGACGTTATGTAAAAAAGCAATTACTATGTTTATTTTGAAAATGTGACAAATTTTACTTATTCTGTGAGCCAAAAGTGCATAAAACATGTTATGTTAGTGAATCATTTGTTTTAAAATGCTTTAAAACAAATCTATAATTTTACAATTTTGAAATTTATATTTTTCAAAAATTGTAATTTCGGTGCTAAAAAGACATAAGTTACGTGAAAAGCTTTAAACATAAAAAAGGAGAATTTTCCTTCTATTTTTTTGGTCGATTTTAAACGTGAACTTAGTAAATTTACCTAAATATAATATATTCTTATCGATATTTAAAGCAACACAATTTACCACGTAATATTCTTTTAAAGTTATGTATACATAACAATATTTTTCATAATTTTATCAACTGAGAAATTAAAAATAGTTTTAAATGATTTGTAAAGCATTAAAAACGAAAATAATAATAAATTTAACACTGTTTTAAAGTTATTATAGTTCACAGGATACCTTTGATGCATAATTTTCGAGATTAATTTGCGTTGTTTTCAAAATAAACATTTTAGGCAAAAAATTTGTGCTACATACCAATTGGAACTTTAACATTATCAAATGTAACGGAGAAAAAATTTTGATTTTTATTATTTTCGGCTCTAATTTGAATACCCTCTGTATTCTTATTGACAAGAACTGCAGTCAAGAAATTCTTTGAAGCTTCATCTTTTTTTTTACACGTATCAACTAAAACAAGAAATAAGTCAGAGTTGTCAGCACAGGAAACCCATCGTTTAGTTCCATTTATAATCTAATTAAAACAAGAAAAACTGAGATTTCAGAATAAAAAAAATCCAATTGTATGTATGCGATCTCTTAACAGTCCAAAATTTTAATATTATTAATACTAAATTATTAATAACAATTTGCTGTGAAAAAAAATCACTGAACTTTTTTAGTAATAGGATACATTTTTTCTTATATTTGATGAAAATTATCACCACAGATTACCCACATCAACATAGGAAAAATTTTTTCTAAAACTCATTTATTTTTGTGTTGGTATAAACTTAAGCAAAAATGGCAGTATTTTTTGACAAAACATTCATCAACATTGCCAAGAATCACTTATTTTCTGTTTAAGATTTTCACTCAACGATGATTAGAAAAATAAGTAAAGCAAAGAATTATTTTTTTCAACTGTTTTTATCAACTTCTTTTTATACGTTGAAAATAAAAATATATTCTAACATTATTATTTAAAGCAACAATGCTTATTACTTATAGAAAAAATATAGCAGCGGCACCAATTTTTAAATGGAAAGGTAAGGAAATACTTTGCGATTTTTATAGTCTGTATTATTATTTTTTTTATTAGTTTTAGGAAAAATATTTCGTGCATTACAATATTCCAATAGTAATTAATGTTTTAAACTTTTTTTGAAGAATAAACTAGTCAACAACGAAAAATACCCTTATGAAGTTTTATGATTTTTTGTTAGGTGTTTCCATATAGCACAAATTGGTGAGTTTTACTATTTTAAAATTAAAAATACGCTAAAACTTTGACTAAATTTATATTGACGAGATGGCGATATGAGACCGTCTTAAGTGAAATTTTAGCAATTTACTTTAAAATAAAAGTAAAAAAGCGCTAAAATTTATCTATTTTTTCATTTTTAGTGATTAAAATTCTAAACTATTTTAAAGCTAAAAATAAAAAAATGAATACATTTAGTTTTTTTTTTTACCCTTATTTTAGGGTAAAATGCTAAAAACTGACTAAAACTGTGGTTTCGTAACTGCGTTTTTTGTCCCGCGGCGATGTGCGGAATAAGTCGATGTTTTTAGGCGTCAAACAATATTTAAGAAATACATATAAAAAATCATTGCGAATTTCCGCAGCTAGGAAACCAATTTCATTTACTTCTAATATATCAGTTAATGACGAAAAACGTGCAACTTATTCCACACACCATTGCGAACCAAAAAAAAAAGATCTAGGGAAACACAGCTTAAAACAGTCTCATATTACCTATCTCGTCAATAGAAATTTTGTTGAACTTTAGCTAACTTTTAGTTCTAAAATAGTGAAGATTCACCAATTTGTGCCATACGGGTTGGTCTACAAACACTTAAAATGGAAATCAAAATTTTCTGTATACTTAGTTTTTTCAAGGAGGGAAAAATGTATGTTCAAAGTTTAAAAAATCATTTAAAAAATCTATTTGGCCATGATTTTGAAATTATGAAAAAAATTGAAGTCTTTAATAATTAACGCACCATTTTTCAAATTAATTGCTTATACCGATCTTGAGTTTTTCCTAAATGTCTGAAAAAACATTAAAAAAAAACAAGTATTTTAGTAAAAAATTGAATGTTTTTTGATGTCTTTTCAGACATATTTGAGAAAAACTCACGATTGGCTTAAGTAATTTACTTGAAAATAGGTAAGTTGTCAAAGACGTTTTTAATTTTTTTTTACATAATATCAACATCATGACTGAAATTTGTTTTTTTTATGATTTTTTGAGCTTTAAAATACATTTCCCCCTTCTCAAAAAACTAAACGATACAAAAAAATTTGTTTCCATTTTAAGTTTTTGTGGACCAAGGTCTAACAGAAAATCATAAAACTGCAGAGGGTATTTTCCAAAGTATAAATTTGTTGACTAGTGATAACAAAAAGATGGAGTTTTGAAACTATCTCGGTTTTTAAAAATACTAAAATTTAATCAAAAATAAAGAGACCATATAACTTTCTTCATATAAATTAACGTTATTTCTTTACTATGATAGGAAACTTCTAAAATGTAGATCGAAACCCGATATTAGGGTTTTCATCAAATAAATTTGGAATATGAAGAAAGTTGAAATAAATGAATAATAAAATTATCTAACAAGATGATTATCATCAATGATTGCAGTAGTTTTCAACATTGTACTTTTCATGAAACCTTGCTCAGTAAAACAAATAGTTCCATTACTAAAACCGGATGCTAGTTTTTGACAATATCTTGCTTTTATGTCATCCGAGCCGAATTTATTTAATATCTTTAAGACTATAGAGTGTATTGTTATCAAATGCCTGTATGATTTATCATTGTAATAAAAGACATCTTCGCTCATAGCTTTTTTTTCTGTTTCATTCATCTGTAAGCCGGAATCTATCAAATTGCCCGAAACCGAATACAGTTCTGTAGTAAGCATGTTATTTGCTAATCCAGTTCGTAAATTTATCACAAAATTTAAATCGTCTTTGGTCAAAACCTGCGGAAACGCAAAAATATCTTTGTCGAAAACGCCGATGAACAAATTCTTCAAAAACGGCGGCTTCGCTTTTTCTTTTTTTCGATCCAGTATTCGAGTCATATTCCGCATTTTCTGCAAATTTGCATCAAAATTTGATTGTTCTTCAACTATTACCTTATTTGAATAGGTACATTTCATAAAGGTTTTGGTAGCATTAGTGGAACTTAATATTTTTTTAAACATTTTTTTTATAAATGCCTACTAATATTGATTCAATAGATGACGTTATTATAGAGCCGAAGGAAAAAGGTAAAACTAAGAGAACTGATCGTATTTTTAGGTCCCAATCACAGATTGGTCCCAATTGGCCAATTGAGACTTACGCACAGACAAAATACAAATATACCTCACAGACTAAAAAATTATTTAAAGTTTTTTAACTTCAATTGTCTTATTCCAT
>AGDA01024430.1:0-10052 GCA_000281935.1 Mengenilla moldrzyki | reverse complement strand
AAATGACTGCTACGCAATTTTTAGTTTGTCTTTTATAATGCCAAAAACCACTATGATCTAATTTAATGGCTCATTAATTTTTACGATCTGTCAATATGTTTCTTAATTTTTTAAATTATTGTTTCTTAGCATTTTTTGTACATTGCTTTGTATTGGTGATTAAAATTGCGAAATTTCTTAATTATTGTTTTAATTAGTCATCTGTGAATTTTTCTAGGAATATCGTTTTTCCTTTTAAAAATTAATTGCCTGTACCCAGTTGTGAAATCCTTGTAGTTCCTTTACGCAATTAGTAAAGTTGCGTAATTCATCAGCCAACCGTTTTTACAATTTTTAAAAATAAATAAATATAGGAATAATTTTATAATTTTGGCGCCGATCATTACATCACATAATTTTCCAGGATTTAGAAATTTCACTAAAAAATTAAAAATTAAAAATCCAGCAATAATCACCTTAGAACAGTGTTTCCCAACCTTTTTTGTGCCCCACTCTTAATATTTCCAGAATTTTTTGACCCCCATATGGATACATTCCTCGGAAATTCCGACAAAATTTACTTGAAGACTAATTGATATTTTCGTAACGTTAAACGAAATTATAACAAATAATTATATTACAAAGTTTTTTTTTAATTTACTTTTCTTGTTAAATTTAATAACGATACCTAACCTTGTATTCAATTTACCCGTAATAAGGGATTTAAAATTGGTCGAATCCATTTTTGAATTGTCCTTTTTAACTATTAAATTACTCTCTGTGGGGCGTAGGCCCCACGTTGGGAAACAGTGACTTAGAAGGATGGGGAAAAAAATTGGTGATAACACCAAAGAAAACGTTCGCTTCCAATATGTAAAAAAATCCAAAAGAATTTTTAACGTACTTGTAGAATGTTTGGCAGAGCCCTTGTTGCTGCCACCAAAAATGTTACAATTTAGCTTGACGTTAACTAACTGCAGTAAAAGGATAAACCACAGATTACTGGCGTCAATCGACCTCTATTATGCAGCGATGATGCTTTTAGTTGGTTTTCTGAGCTCGGAAGACAAACAAATATCCAGACATCTTAACCTAAATTATCAAAACTCGTCGTACGGGTTCGATCGTGGAGCCTAATTAATTGCTAATATTTGGTTCAATACAAAATATAAATTAAAATATAAAGAATTAAAAATAAGAATAAAAATTAAAACCAAAAAGTTTAAAGTTTTAAATATAATTTATTAGAGTAAGTTTGATTTATTTTGTTACTTGTATTAGAAAAATATTAAGAAAAAAAATCCAAAAATACGTAGCTTTTTTGTTCTTTGTAAAAATAATAACTCATATGAAATTCAATATACAAAAATAGAAAACATTTACTAAACTAAATTATTTTGATACAGGTCATTTTTAACAAAAACGTTTAGTTTAGAAGATATTTGGCTAAAAATAGTTTGCCATGGTTTGTTTCCAAGTTCTGTAATACCTGTTCTATGTGTTAGCACACACATAATAAGTCGTCTTCAAAAATATACTCTTCAACAGAACTATTCCGTCATAGCTACTCAACGTTTCTCAAATTTTGTTTTGAACAAATCTGATTGTTTTCCAAAAGACTTTGGTAGCCTAACTCTTTCTGGAGTATATTTTTAAAAACGCATAAATATTCTGTATGGTCAGGAATAGATTTCTAATCGAAAAAAATAGGGTTTGGAAAAAATCTAAATTTTTCAGTTGAAAAAGATTCGTTGTTAGTTGCCGCTCATCATCTGTTGTTTTAATGAAATTATCAAGTTTTATTTTAAGTTCGTCTATTTTTGATAACACCCATGGACGTAGTATACATGGACTGCTCATCGAATACAAAAAGTTGTCGCCAAGATGTGTGTTGTAACTGATAAAAAGCGTGTGCTCTTAAAATTTTGTTAAATAAGCCGAGAAGTGAGAAAAAACAGTTACGCATGCGCGCTTGCCCAGTTACAACACATCTTGGCGACAACTTTTTCTATTCGATGAGCAGAACATGTCCATGACATGGACGTATAAGATATGGACTGATAATGCTTCGTATTTTTTGTAAAAACATCTAGCGGTTACTAATTCAGTGTGCGCGTATGCAAAATTTTTCTCTCCAATCGTTTAACTGAATTCAAGAATAGTTGACAAACGAATGAAAAATTTACCGTTAGAAAGTTTCGTTAAAAATTTTTCGCACGCGCACACTGAATTACTAACCCTTAGATATTTTTACAAAAAAATACGAAGCATTATCAGTCCATATCTTATACGTCCATGTCCATGATAACACCAGACACATATGTCTTGCTCTGTGTATAGTTATCTGGCATTTTTGGCTCTGTAATTTTTAGCGGCCATTTTAGTGACGTTAAAATGTAAAATCTTAAATGCCTTTCGGTTAAATGATGAGTAATTACAGTTTTGGAACAATGAAGATCCATTGTTCGCAGTTCAGAAACGAGAACAAGTGATGTACGCCACGAAAAATCATGAAATTTGCCAATTATTTTGTGTTGTTGCTCTTAATTGGATTCGATGGCTATTTCGTCAACTTGTTACCATTTCCTAAAATCGATTTCGAAATCCAACGAATATCAAGTAATATTTGCAAATGCGGTGTGCAAAACCAGTCTATTTAAAATGTTAAAAAAACACGTTTTTAGTTGTAGGCGTTAATCCGTTCATTGACTCTTATCGTGTATTGGATTACGATCGCGATCGATTAAAGTCGATTATCGAATCAAATTCGAGTCAGATACGTGTTCGGTTCAATGGACTTGCTGATCATGATTATCAATTTGATTTGTGGCTTGACACCAGTTTCTACGACAAGGATCAGCTGATCATTGAAATTGTAGAGAATTCTTCAAAATTGAAGGAAGATCGGCTGACAAACCGATTCTATTTTTACACGGGTCACGAATCTGATAACGAAAATGTGACAATTGTTGCGTCTGTTAGCAAAAATTTCGAGTTCGAAGGCGAAATCTCTAAATTTGCAGGTCGGCATTAGCAGATATACATTTTTTTCTGAAATAAATCTCACTTAGAACGTTTTCTTTTAATTTTTATACATATAACATTAATTTTTCGTTTGAAAGCTCATTTCCAGGCCCTTTTAATGTTTATAAAAGTTTCTTTATGTTGAAATTATGCTCCAAATGTGTTAATCCACATATTGTTCTTATTGTTTTGAGGCACGTTAGGTTCTTAATTGCGAAATTTCTCTACAGAAACTTTTTTTAATATTTTTGTACAACATTTTTCAAATTGTAAAATGGTAATTCTTTTTTGTAACCTTTATTGTTGAACAAATCAGATTTATAGATGCTGAATATATTTTTACGAGTATATAAAGACGTAATCAATGTATGCTGTGAATAAAACGTTATAGACATGTTTCAAAATATATGAAAAATATTATTAGAAACATCCTATAAGATCAATGGTAAAAAGCTTTAAATATTATTAAAAATTTGTTAATAAGCAGTTGTAAAAAAATCAGTCTTTAATATTACTTTTATTATTAGAGTGTTTTAATTTGAATAATTTTAAATTAGGCCAAGAAAAAATCATCATCGAACCAATAAGTAATTACTTGGATGACGGGACTTATAATGGTTCGCTCTTTTACTACGAATCAGATATTTTGCGTAACTGGTTACGAAAAAATGAAACGAAACGTTATCGTCGATGGATGCTGCCACCAATCAGTTTCGACGACGATGATCGTGACGAAAACTGGTGGTTAACTAAAGGTCCTCAACAACCGGTCGATACAACTATTGTTTTAAACGAAGATGGTCGTGACAGCAAACATTTTAATCAGAATTATTTGCTGTACAAACACCGAAATCGAGCCATTGTCAATAAGAAAAAAACTACATGTTTATTATATCTGCAAGCCGACCATTTACTTTTTGAAAAATTTGGCTCTAAAAAGATCGTTGTTGAAGTATTAATGCGTCATGTACAACGGCTAAATTACATCTATAATGATATCGATTTCGACTCGGATGGCCGACCAGACGGCATTAACTTCATGGTCAAGCGTATTAAAGTCTATACTAAAGACGTGTTATATGATAGCAGTTATCGCTTTCGCGATACTACTCATAATGTTGAGAAGTTTCTCGAAGTGTTCTCTGAGGAAAACTACGATCCTTTTTGTTTGGCTTATATGTTTACATATCGGGACTTTGAAATGGGTACTTTGGGCTTGGCATGGACGGGTGATGTTCGAAATGCAGGCGGCGTTTGTGAACGACATGGTCACTATCGTGGGAGTATGAAGTCATTAAATACCGGTAAGTTATACTACTTATGGTAATATTTTAAACTGATTTTTATAAAGAAAGTCAGCCTAAATTTCTAAAAATTTAAATATGATTCTATTACATAACTAATGATGTAGAAACAAGAGTCTTGTCTTTTTTTACTTGTTTTATATATATATATATATATATATATTAGTTAAAAGTAATTATTGGTGTTGTTAATGAAACTTTTGATTTTGGATAGAACCTAAAGTGTTCGAAGATATAAAATTTATAAAATTCTATATTTTTCTAAAAGTTTCCACATATTTCAATAAGTTGCTAGCGACTTTAAACAAAAGAGGTTAAGGGTTGAAAAACAAAATAATTGAAAAATTCTTTTTTCCGAAAATTGCACTCGCTGCGGTGTTGTTTGATTTTTTAATCGCGGATAAATTTAATGGCATTGAGCGTTAGAAAAATTAATTAGTAATAAAAAAATTATTTATTTTAATAAATTTGCACAGATTTTCAATATTTGTATTTTACAATAGACCAAGGGGTGAATTTAAAGTGATTGAATGTGATAATCTTAAAAAATTATTAAAATTGGTATTCTGTAAAATTACTTATGTCTATCAGTTACGAATAGTGTTTTAAAATTTTCACCCCCTACTTTTTAAATTCCATTGCTTTAAGTTTTAAACACTATTCATAATTGACAGACATAACTGATTTTATAATTTTTCAAGATTACCACACTTAACCTTTTTAAACTCACCACTTGGCTTTTTGTCAAACACAAATTTATAAAATCTGTGCAAATTCTTTGCAATAAATAAATTTTTTACTAATTTACTTTTCGAATCTTTAACCCCCTTAAAAGCAACACTTAACGAAAATTTGATAAGTCTTATATGATATTATCTTGAAAACAAGGTCTTGTTGAACAACATTATACATGTACAATCGTAAAAATTTGAATTTTTCTATAGTTTTTTGGAGCCCTTTATTTTCTGCAGGGAGTTCATCGTAAACGTGAAGAGAGCTTTAAGAACAAAATTTATAATCGTTTTCCTTGAATATTGATTAGATAGGCACATACATATCTGTGTGGAATCCGAATCAACATACGGACGACACTTTATCGACGCTTAATAGACATGCAAGAAATTTTTTTAGGTAAATATAATAGCTAGGCCTCATTACGAAAATGTATAAACAGACAGATTTTTTTAAAAATCTGTCGTCTGTATGTTGACTCGAATACGGCACGGATGTGAGTATTCCTATCTGTGAGGTGCAAACCAGTATTACTACATATAAGGCTAATTATAAACTTGGTAGCTTAGTAGAGTAATTTCACATGTTTTAAAGTTTTTTTGTTCAAAATATAATGTTTTATTTAATAAAAAACAAAAAACAAACAAAAAATACGTACTAAAATTAATAAAAACGTTGATATTTTGTGGCTTATCAATTTTTGCATGTTTTAAAGTTTTTTTTAAACATCTCAATTGCGCAGGAGTGGTTACTTTGCTAAATTATGGGAAATTTGTGCCGTCAATTGTTTCACATATAACATTTGCCCACGAAATTGGACACAATTTTGGTTCACCACATGATCCTAGTCATTGTGTACCCGGTGGAAAGGATGGCAACTATATTATGTACTCGCGTGCAACTCCCGGAAACAAACGTAATAATTACAGATTCTCGCCGTGTAGCATAGCTAGCATTAATGCTGTCCTAAATCTGAAAGCGAGATCCGAATGGTTCGGCTGTTTTCGTGAGATGCCGCGCTCGTTATGCGGTAACGGTGTTGTTGAAGGCGACGAAGAATGTGATTGTGGTTGGGAAGATGACTGTCGTGATTCCTGTTGTTTTCCACAGCGACAGAGACCTGTTCCTAATGAGCAACCGTGTCGATTACGACCTGGAAAAGCGTGTAGTCCGAGTCAAGGGCCGTGTTGTTCATCAGATTGTCGACTAATGTTCGCGGAAAAATGCCGTGACGATAACGGCTGTCGTAGTGCGAGTTATTGTAATGGTTGGTATGCAAAGTGTCCGCCATCATCTCACAAAGAAAACCGAACAAGTTGCGGCCAAAATAAGGTTTGTTTTACGCTAATTTACCTAATATAAGCCTAAATACTTAAGATTTTGTAATTTTGAATACCTTTTTTAAATAAAGAAAATACAAATTGCATCCAAATTTTGACCTGAGATATTTTTTAAGTTATTTGTTAAGGACTTAAATGTTTTTTTAGAGAGTTTTAATGTCTTTAGAATTTTATCAGTTCTTCCCTTTTCCATGTTTTAAATTTCTTCTGAAAGCTTCAGTAAAGTTTGTAATACCAAAATTGTGTCATGGTAAAATGAAATTTGTCTCCAATATACCGTATTTTAAGCGAAATTATTACAATTTACATTTTATAACTCAGTCAGGAAGGGAATTTTTTTGGTCTTAAGATTTAGAAAAAACTAAATTAAATTTTTTATTTTTGCGGTTAAATTTTAAAGTTTCTTAAAAAAACATCTTTAGAATAGCTTTATTATTATGGTGTCCAAAGCTATCATATACCACTAAGAAAGCTTAATATTCTTATTGAAAAAAGAGTTTTATATATTTATATATATATATATATATATATCAAATTTATAAAACTTATAAGTAATAGCATTCAATGACGTTGTTCTATCGATGTGGAAGCACATAATACATGTGAAACCCTAAATCGCAAAAATTATTGAGGCTCTCGCAATCACTTACTTGACCTGTGACTGGCTCCTAGTCGTTTTTGCAATGTCTGCCATAAATCAAAAACTAAAATTCTATTTCAATCGTTTTATTGACAAATGAATGTTATCAACGCAGATCACCCAGATTGACAGTGTAGAGTGCCATCCAAGTTTCATCAATAGATAACTTATGTTTTAGTATAGGATTTCAAAACCTACTTTTCAATATTTATTGTAGTTTAATTGTTTTCTTTTATAAAACTTTTTTCTCTGTGTATAGTTTTGTTTAACAATTTTTTCTATTATGTCGCCATTAAGTATAAATGTTACATTTTCATCACTAGGTCTGTTTTATGGGCGAGTGTACAGCATCATTATGCCTAGCGTTTGGTCTAGAATCATGTCAGTGTTCCGAACCAGATCAATTGTGCCATTTATGTTGCAAGCGTCCGGGTAAAAACCAAGCATGCATATCATCGTTCTTCTGGAATGATACTGATATTACATTGCCGAAAACGTACGCAAGACAAGGAGCTTCCTGTAATAATTTTGTTGGTTATTGCGACCGTTGGAATCGATGTCGTGATATAGATCCGCATGGACCACTGTCTATAATCAGAAATTTACTAATTTCATCAAACTCGTTCCTTCGTTTCTGGTATTTATATCTGGCTGTTATTACGTTATGTATTGTGGCCGTTATCTATTGTTGCTGTTCAAAGAAAAAACGACCAACAACTAAGCATAGACGACCACGACGGTCACGAATCAAACGCACGACGTCAACGGTGTCTTCAGTCGGTCGAAGAATCAAGTCGAAAATTTTACAGAATCAGAACCAAAGACGTCATCATCACCGTAGTAAAAATCAGATATCAAATTCCAAGAGTAAAGTTGAGACTTCGCTACGCCAGAATACGGGGAAAGTTGTAGTCGAGCATCCAGTGATTGCGGTGAATGCATTGCCTTTGAAGAATAAACGAAAACATGTTGATAAGAAGGCATTAAAGAAAGCAGCTTTGAATGGCACTGGGCATAATAAGTTGGCCATTGATAAGAATCTAGAGCGAAAAATTGGTCACTGGTTAAACGAATCTCAAAAGGAAATCAGAAACACGAATCTCGCTGCAGATGCGGCAAATTTACCACCGGTTTCAAATTCGAAAATTCTGAATTCGATTAGAGAGAAAAAGAAATCCGGTAAATCCGAACGAAGTATTAATAATATTCCAAATTCCGATGAAATTAATTCGAATTTAGACACAGTTCAATCGGATTTAGATGTTTTAATTTCCAAAGGTTGATCTTTATTTGTAATAACGGCTGAATACGAAAAAATGTTACATGACATATGTTGATTGCTTTTTTATTGTTAAAATTATGATTCAGAATGGAATATAATTCTTTAGCGAAATGCCTAAAGGTACACACAGAGAAAACTTAATAAAACATGGCCTTTTATTTGTTTATTTGAGGCTGTCCCAATAAGATGTTCGGCTATGCGCCATCTGTCGACACGCTCAGTAGCCACCACAGCTCTGAAAACCAAACATTTTACTTAGCGTAACAAAAAAACGGATTTGTTTATACTAGTTATATAAACACAGATCATTGAAAATCATCAAAAACATAGTTGAAACAATGTTGGCTATTATTCTTAAGTAATGCCATTAATAGTTTAGTTACATAAATAATATTTAAGCGACTAAAATTTATTTAAAAAATTTACTATTTTCTTGAAATTATTCATTTTTGCGAAGAGTGACTTCCGTTCATAAGTCAGAGGTAACCGTAAATTAATCCATGTAAATCGTAAACCTGAATAAAATTGTGGTTTATTACCACAAGACAATTAATACTCACCAAGCTCATAATGAATAAAACATTGTAAATACACAGCTACGAGTTTTGGTTGGACTTGTCAAATATTTTTTTAAAACCACCAAATAGAGCTGTTTGGTAGCTATTACCAAATGAGTTTATATTCCCATATAAAACCTACTAAGTTGGTAGAAATTACCAAACGTTTTTATCAAATTTATTCAAATTTCCCTGTGTGTATAAATAAGAATTGTGCAGCTTTTTAATTAAAACTTTAATGAAATCTCAAAAAACTACTCAAAATAATTTATATTCTGTGTAAGTTTTAAAATCAATGTTAGTTTCAGATTTTAAAAAATATAATTTTTCAAATAAAATAAATTAAAATAATTAATGTTATTTTTTGTATAAAACTGGTTTTTATTGCTTGTAAGCTGCGCCGATTTTCATGCTTTTTTGTTGTAAGATGGTGTTCGATTTAAATTTACGTTTCATCTGGTGGCCTATATTTGTGTTACTTGTTTAGACCTATATACGTTACAGTTTCTTATTCAGCTAAAAATAAAATAGTAAATATTTAATGCTATCGAAATTCATAGGGTAATTTGACTTATAGCGTAGTAATTTACGTAAAAATAGAGTGACTTCGTTTCTTCCTGGAATTTAAAAAAATTCAGGCTAATATGAAACGGATGATGATTTTACATTCTGCTATGCGTGGAAACTTTTTTATTTTGTATCAAAATAACACAGACTACGTTTTAATTATCACAAAACAATTTACGAAAATTTTAATTTTTTTATTGTCATTTTTAAAAATGAGAATGATCATGAGAATTCTCAAAAAATGATGGAAAAAATTTTTCAAAATGAGTAGTACTCAATATTCGAGAAAATTAAAATGATAATATTTTCATTCTCAAAAAATGAGAATAAGAATTTCCCATTTTCATGATCTTACTCATGCTCATTCTCATTCAATTTGGGTGATGTTAGTGACGAGCATGGTGAAAAGTTCCACAAACAATGATCAACTTCGAACGTCGCTACAACTTGACCAAAAATATGAGTAGCAATATACTGGCGGACTACATATGGCTTATAAAAGATATTCCGGAGCGTGGTAGGAAAAGGAAGCACTGTGAAATATAAAAAGGTATTTAAACAAAAACGAAGAACTTTACATTAGTAAAAGTTTCGATGTAAACGATAACACTTGCGTACATAAATCAG
>AGDA01024415.1:0-10391 GCA_000281935.1 Mengenilla moldrzyki | reverse complement strand
CTACAAAACGACATCAAAATCAATTTTCTATCCCAAACAATAAAAAAGTTGCGTTTTTCTCAAAAACTGTACGTATATTCTGCATTTATTTGATACTGATGGAAGAGGCTTGAAACTACATGAACTGCATTTTGAAATCAAACTTGTTTATTTGTCCTAAACACACAAAAACAAATAATGGTTTTCAGGAAAACGTTTAATGACACTTGAAGAGGAATTGCATAAGGTTTAAAAATACCAAACGTCTAAAAACAAAAACACTATCTAATAGCTTGTGCATTCCCTTAACAACGATCGAAAAGTTACTTTTTTGCTAAAAAGATGGACAGAAATTAATTAAATAATTAATTATGAATAAAACGTCCTTTACTTTTCTGCAAAAAGAGTAAATCGTAATCAACTACTTTTCGGACCGTAAGCGTTACGAGGATGAAGAAGAAGAAGAAAAACTTATTTTTTCGAACGACCAAATTTTCATTTGAAAATTTTTTAAAAATCACTAGTAAAGTTAAAAAATCGAAACAAAATTTTGAAATATACTACAGAGCACTCTTGACATTTGCAGTGCATAAGTATGGTCGAACAGTTACTTGTTGATTTACTGTTTACTTTTGAAATTTTTTCTAACTTTGAATTTTTAATTTCAAAATTTTTTAAAAATCACTAGTAAAGTTAAAAAATCGAAACAAAATTTTAAAATGTATTACAGAGCACTCTTAATATTTACAGCGTACCAGTATAGTTCAACGCCTACTGATTGATTTATTGTAAATTTTTGAATATTTTTCCAAGTGCGAATTTTAATTTATAATTTTTTAAAATTTAACAGTGAGTTTTAAAAAGTCTAAAATATATTCAAAATATACTAAAGATTACCCTTGAGATTCACAGTGCACTTGTATAGTTCAACGCCTACTGATTGATTTACTGTTAATTTTTGAATATTTTTTCCAAGTTCGAATTTTCATTTAAAAATTTTTTAAAATTTAACAGTGAGTTTTAAAAATTCTAAAATATTTTCAAAATATACTAAAGAGCACTCTTGACATTTTCAGAGCCCAACTATGATCGAATACTTACTTGTTGATTTACTGTTTATTTTTGAAAATTTTTCCAATTTTGAATTTTTAATTTCAAAATTTTTTAAAAATCACCAATGAGGTTTAAAATTTTAAACAAAATTTTAAAATATATTACAGAGCACTCTTAATATTTACAGCGCACCAGTATGGTTGAAGTTTTACTGGTTGGTTTACTGTTTATTTTTGAAAATTTTTCCAATTTTGAATTTTTAATTTCAAAATTTTTTAAAAATCACCAATGAGGTTTAAAATTTTAAACAAAATTTTAAAATATATTACAGAGCACTCTTAATATTTACAGCGCACCAGTATGGTTGAACATTTACTGGTTGGTTTACTGTTTTTTTTTGAAAATTTTTTCCAAGTCCAAATTAAAATTTAAAAATTCTTTAAAATTTAACAGTGAGTTTTAAAAATTCTAAAATATTTTCAAAATATACTACAGAGTACACTTCACATTTACAGTGCACTTGTATAGTTCAACACCGACTTGTTGATTTACTGTTCATTTTTGAAATTTTTTTCCCATTTTCAAATTTTCATTTGAAAATTTTTTAAAAATCACTAGTAAAGTTGAAAAATCCAAACAAAGTTTTCAAATATACTACAGAGCACTTTTGACATTTGCAGTGCACAAGTATGGTCGAACACCTATTTGTTAATTAATTGTTTTTTTTTTGAAAATTTTTCCAATTTTGAATTTTTAATTTCAAAATTTTTTAAAAATCACCAATGAGGTTTAAAAATCCAAACAAAGTTTTAAAATGCACTACAGAGCACCCCTGACGTGTTCAATGCATTAATATAGTTCAACACCTTATCGTTGATTTACAGTTAATTTTTGAAAATCTTTTCCAAGATCGAATTTTTATTTGAAAATTGTTTTAAAATTTAACAGTAAGTTTTAAAAGTTCTAAAATATTTCCAAAATTTATTACAGAGTATTCTTGACAATTACTGTGCAATAGTTTAGTTCAACAATTATTGGTTGATTTATTGTTAATTTTTGAAAATATTTTCCGAGTTCGAATTTTGGTTTGAAAACTTTTTAAGTATACCCAATAAAGTTTAAAAATCCGAACAAAATTTTAAAATGTACTACAGAGTTCCCTTGACATTTACAATGCACTAATATAGTTCAACATTTACTCGATGATTTATTGTAAATTTTTAAAAATATTTTCCGAGTTCAAATTTCCATTTAAAAATTTTTTAAAAATCACCAGTAGAATTAAAAAATCTAAATAAAATTTAAGAATATACTAGAAAGTCTTAACTACATTGGCAATATATCAGTGTGGTTAAACATCTTCTGGTTGATTAACAGTTAATTTTTAAAAATTTTTTCAAATTTTGAATTTCTATTTAAAAATTTTTTAAATTCCCCAATAAGGTTTAAAAATCCAAACAAAATTTTTAAATGTACTACAGAGCCCTCCTAATATTTGCAGCGCACCAGTAAAGTTTAACACTTAATGGTTGATTTATTGTAAATTTTTAAAAAAAATTTTTAGCGTATAAATTTACATTAAAAATTTTTTAAAAATCATTAGTGAGATTTAATAATTCTAAAATACTTTTAAAATGTATTACAGAGTAACTGTGACATTTACAGTACATCAGCACGGTTCAAAAGCGATTCGGTAATTTATTGTAGATTTTTGAAAGTTTTTTCTGTCTAAATTTTCATTTAAAATTTTTTTAAAAATCACCATTTGAATTTAAAAATCTCTGTAGATTTGGTCATCGTGTGACACAGAGAAGTATCCAAAAAATTCCGGTCGAATGCACCAAAAAATGTGTTAATAGTGCATTTGACATAGGAAAACGGAAAATTCAGAAATTTAAAAGCAGCGATAAGTTGCTAATATTGAAAGGTAAGCGACAGGAACATTGAACTCAAAGATGCTTGAAAATTAATCACTGTTCAAAGTTCGCGGATTTTTTTTTTTTTCTTCTGATAACAACGAAAAAAAGAAACTGTATATATATGGGGGCAAAAAAACGAAAAGAAACTGATAAAACTGGAAAGTGAACAGGGGTAAGAAACCGAATAAAGATATACACAATAACCGGCCAAATTTCGTGTATTATGAGTTGAGAATTTGAAGTGAAGAGGTCGAAAAGTGCGTCTAAAAATTTTGAAACGGGTTAAATCAATTAAACGGGTCTGAAAATTGAATATAATTGTGCACCGAGTGACCCGCTATACGAAGTAAGTGAAATTATCTTTAAATTTTAAAAAGTCTAGAAATTATTAAGCTTATAATTATATTAATGAGAGAAAAGTGAGAAAACCGTTAACTTATTTAGGAAAATTATTAAAAAAATAAAAGAAGTTGAATAAGAGACATTCAATTAAATTCTCAAAAATACTAGAAGAGACCTTCTATATTTACAGCACACCAGTATGGTCGAACATTTACTGGTTAATTTAGTATTAATTTTTGAAAATTTTTCCTAAGTTCGAATTTTCATTTAAAAATTTTTAAAAAATAACGAATGAAGTTTAAAATCAAAACAAATTTTTCAAATGTACTACAGAGTACCCTTGACGTTTACAGCACACCAGTATGGCTGAACATTTTCTAGTTAAATTATTGTTAATTTTTGAAAATTGTTTTAAAATTTAACAGTGAGTTTTAAAAATTCTAAAATGTTTTTAAAATATACTATAAACTACCCTTGACATTTACAGTGCACTTTTACACTTTAACACCTATTGGTTGATTTACTGTTAATTTTTGAAACATTTTCCAAGTTCGAATTTCCATTTAAAAATTTTTTAAAACTCACCAGTAGAATTAAAAAATCTAAATAAAATTTAAGAATGTATTAAAAGGTCTTGCTACATTGACAGTACACCAGTATGCTTGCACACCTTCTAGCTGATTAACAGTCAATTTTTGAATTTCTTTTTCTAATTTCGAATTTCCATTTAAAAATTTTTTAAAAATCACTAATAAAATTTAAAAATCCAAACAAAATTTCAAAATATACTGTAGAGTTTTCTTAATATTAACAGTACATCAGAACGGTCCTACAACTACTGGTTGATTTGTTGTCAATTTTTGAAAATTTTTTCCAATTTCGAATTTCTGGTTGAAAATTTTTTAAAAATCACCAGTGGAGTTCAAAAATCCAAACAAAATTTTAAAATACACAAAAGAGCACCCTTGACATTTACAGTACATCAGTATGGTTAAACAATTTTGGGTTAATTAGAAGTTAATTTTTAAATTTTTTTTCTAATTTTGTATTTCTATTTAAAAAAATTTCAAAAATCTCCATTAAAATTTAAAAATCCAAACCAAAATTTAAAATGCACTACAGAGCCCCTAAAATATTTTCAGCGCACTAGTATAGTTTTACACCTACTGGTTGATTTATTGTAAATTTTTGAATAGTTTTTCCACGACCAAGTTTATATTAAAAATTTTTTAAAAATCACCAGTAAGGTTTAAAAATCCAAACAAAATTTAGAATATACTAAAGACCACCCTTGACATTTATAGTGCACTAGTCTAGTTCAGCATCGACTGGTCGATCTACTGTAAACTTTTGAAAATTTTTAGGTTAAATTCTTTTGTCTTACATCCCACTGGTTCCAAAACCGTTTACAGAATTGCAATATCTTTAGTGGTTCCAGAGATATTTAGCTTTAAGCAGTCTGTGTTAAAAACTTTTGAAATGCTAAACTTTTTTAAAATCGTACAACGCAGATACCTTTGTAAGGATACATTGATTAATCGCTGAAAATCTGCGGCTCAACGCTTTTTTTTCCAGGTGCCTATCGGTTTTTTTCTCTGTCGGGGCTAAGTCTTTGACGAATCTTAATCAGTTTTTGCCGACTGATTTCGATCCACTTTTTACATCTCCTATTCGAATTTGAGCCCAAAATTCTCATTTTTTCAAATTGCGCAATTACTTGTGATCTCGGATCCTGTGCGGAATTTCGGAAAAATTTTTTTTGCAAAAGGTGCCCCTACACTCGACTATCAATCTGTGTAAATTTGGTCATCCTGCGACATGTATAAATAGCCGAAAATCTCATTAGTATGCACCAAAAAGGTGTTAATAGTGCATTTAACATAGGAAAAACGAAAAATTCATAAATTTGAAAGCAAAGGCACGTTGCCGATAATAAAAGTTTTGCGATAGAACCTTTGATTTTAAAAAAGCTCGAAAATTATCACTGTTCAAAGTTCGCGGAAATGGTTTTTTTTCCCCGATAACAACGAAACAAATAAAAACCTGTATATGAGGCCAAAGGGCAAACACAAAAAAGGTAATTAAACAGGAAAGCGGATAGGCGAAATAAACCTGAATAGATATATACACATTTAACGGCCAAATTCCGTATATTATGAGTCGAGAATTTAAAGTGAAGACGTTAAAAGGTGCTTAAAAAATTTCGAAAGGGGTGAATCAATTAAACAGATTTACCAATTAAGTGTAAAGGTGCGCCAAGTGAACCGCTATACAAGGTAAGTGGAATAATCTTCTAATTCCAAACGGTTTAGGATTTATTAAGCTTCTAAATAGATTAATTAGGAAAAAGTGGATTTTTTTCGTACATATTTTAGAATCAATGGAGAATTTCAATTGGATAATTGAAAAAAAAAATCATTAAAAAATCAATAAAAAATAGAAGAAGTTAAAGAAAAAATCCAAGTAAATTCACCAAAATACTAGAAAAGACCCTCTATATTCACAGCACACCAATATGGTCGAACACCTTGTGGTTGATTTATTGTCAATTTTTAAAGTTTTTTCCCAAGTTCAAATTTTCATTTGAAAATTTTTTAAAAATTAACTGTAAGTTTGAAAAATCCAAACAAAATTTTAAAATATACTACAGAGCATGCTTGACATTTACCGCTCACTAGTATGGTCGAGAACTTTCTGGTAGATTTACAGTTAATTTTTGAAATTTTTTTCCTAACTTCGAATTTTCATTAAAAATTTTTTAAAAATCACCAGTGAAATTTAAAAATCCGAACAAAATTTTAAAATATGCTGTAGAGTTTTCTTAATACTTACGGTGCACCAGAACGGTCTTACAACTACTGATTGATTTATTGTAAATTTTTAAAAATTTCTTAAAGCTTTTTTTTAAATTCAAAAATTTTTAAAATTCCCCAATTAAGTTTAAAAATCCAAATAAAATTCCAAAATGTACTACAGAGCCCCCCTAATATTTGCAGTGCACCAGTAAGGTTTAATACCTGCTGGTTGATTTATTGTAAATTTTTGAAAATTATTTCCAATTTCAAATTTTCATTTCAAAATTCTTTTAAAATTTTACAGTAAGTTTTAAAAATTCTAAATTTTTTCAGAATATACTGTAGAATCATTGAACTCAAAGAAGCTTGAAAATTGATCACTGTTCAATGTTCGTGGAAATGGTTTTTTTTCCCGATAACAAAGAAATAAAAAAAACCGGTATATGAGGCTAAAGGGAAAACACAAAGAAAGTGACAAAACTAGAAAGTGGACAAGGTGAAAAGCCGAATAAAGATATATCAATCTAATGGCCAAATTTCGTATATCATGAGTCGAAAATTTGTAGTGAAGACGTCGAAAAGTGTACCTAGAAAATTGGAAAGGGGTGAATCCATTGAACCGATTTGCAAATTAAATATAAAAATGCGCCGAGTGACCCGCTATACGAGGTTAGTGAAATTATTTTTTAATTTTAAAAGTTCAATGGAATTATTAAGCTCATAATTAGACTAATGAGAGATAAGTGAGAAAACCGTTAATTTAATAAGAAAAAATTAATAAGAAATAGAACGGGTTTGAATAAGAAAACCAAGTAAATTTTAAAAAATACTAGAAAGAGCTCTCTATATTTGCACTACACTAGTATGGTCGAGCACCTTTTGGTTGATTAACAGTTAATTTTTGAAAAATTTTTCCAATTTTGAATTTCCATTTAAAATTTTTTAAAAATCACCATTGAAGTTTAAAAATCCAAACAAAATTATAAAATATACTAAAGAGCACCCTTGACACTTTCAGTGCACCAATATGGTCGAACATCTACTGGTTGATTTATTGTAAATTTTTTAAAATTTTTTTCTAAGTTCGAAATTTCATTTAAAAATTTTTTAAAAATCTCCACTAAAGTTTAAAAATCCAAACAAAATTTTAAAATGTACAACAGAGTACCCTTAATATTTGGAGTGCATCAGTATAGTTTAACACCTACTGGTTGATTTATTGTAAATTTTTGAATACTTTTTCCACGATCAAGTTTATATTAAACATTTTTTAAAAATCACCAGTAAGGTTTAAAAATCCAAACAAAATTTAGAATATACTAAAGACTACCCTTGACATTTATAGTGCACTAGTCTAGTTCAGTATCGACTGGTCGATCTACTGTAAACTTTTGAAAATTTTTAGGCTAAATTCTTTTGGCTTACATCTTACTGGTTCCAAAACCGTTTACAGAATTGCAATATCTTTAGTGGCTCCAGAGATATTTAGCTTTAAACAGTCTGTGTTAAAAACTTTTGAAATGCTAAACTTTTTTAAAATCGTACAACGCAGGTACCTTTGTAAGGATACATTGATTAATCGCTGAAAATCTCTGGCTCAAAGCTTTTTTTTCCGGCTGCCTATCGGTTTTTTTCTCTGTCGGGGCTAAGTTTTTGACGAATCTTAATCAGTTTTTGCCGACTGATTTCGATCCACTTTTTACATCTCCTATTCGAATTTGAGCCCAAAATTCCCATTTTTTCAAATTGCGCAATTACTAGTGATCTCAGATCCTGTACGGAATTTCGTAAAAATTTTTTTTGAAAAAGGTGCCCCTACACTCGACTATCAATCTGTGTAAATTTGGACATCCTGCGACATGTATAAATAGCCGAAAATCTCATTAGTATGCACCAAAAAGATGTTAATAGTGCATTTAATATAGGAAAAACGAAAAATTCATAAATTTGAAAGCAAAGACACGTTGCCGATAATAAAAGCTTTACGATAGAACCTTTGATTTCAAAGAAGCTCGAAAATTATCACTGTTCAAAGTTCGCGGAAATGGTTTTTTTCCCCGATAACAACGAAACAAATAAAAACCTGTATATGAGGCCAAAGGGCAAACACAAAAAAGGTAATTAAACAGGAAAGCGGATAGGCGAAATAAACCTGAATAGATATATACACATTTAACGGCCAAATCACGTATATTATGAGTCGAGAATTTAAAGTGAAGACGTTAAAAAGTGCATCTAATATTTGAAAAGGGGGAATCGATTAAACAGATTTACCAATTAAGTGTAAAGGTGCTTTAAGTGACCCGCTTTACGAGGTGAGTGAAATTATTTTTTAATTTTTAAAAGGTCAATGGAAATATTAAGCCTATAATTAGACTAATGAGAGAAAATTGTGAAAACCGTTAATTTAATTAGGAAAAATTGTTAAAAAAAAATAGAAGAAATTGAATAAAAAATCCAAATAAATTTTTGAAAAATACTAGAATTAGCCCTCTATCTTTACAGCACACCAGTATGGTCGAGCACCTTCTTGTTGATTAACAATTAATTTTTGAAATTTTTTTTCTAATTTCGAATTTTCATTTAAAATTTTTTTTAAAATCACTAATAAAGTTCAAAAATCCAAACAAAATTTTAAAATATACTATAGTTTCCTTAATATTTACAGTACACCAACATGGTCAAACATCTACTGATTGATTTATTGTAAATTTTTTAAAAATTTTTTCTAAGTTCAAATTTTCATTTAAAAATTTTTTAAAAATCACTAATAAAGTTAAAAAAATCTAAACAAAATTTTAAAAAACCTACTAAAAAGCATGCTTGATATTTGCAATGTACCAGTATGTTGAAACACCTACTCATTGATTTACTGTTGATTTTTGAAATTTTTTTAGAGGCTTTTTTTCCATTCAAATATTTTTTAAAAATCACTAATAAAGTTCAAAAATGCAAACAATATTTTAAAATATACTAAAAAACATCCTTAATATTTACAGCGTTTCAATTTGGTCATACATCTACTGGTTAATTTATTGTAAATTTTCGAAAATATTTTCCGAGTTCGAATTTTTGTTTAAAAATTTTTTAAAAATCTTCATTAAAGCTTAAAAGTCCAAACAAAATTTTAAAATCTACTACACAGTACCTTCGACATTTAAATTGCATCTGTATTGTCGAACATTTACTGGTTGATTTTCTGTTAATTTTTGAATATATTTTCCAAGTTCGAATTTTCGTTTTAAAATTTTTTAAAAATCTCCATTAAAGTTTAAAAATCCAAACAAAATTTCAAAATGTACAACAAAGTACCTTTGACATTTTCAGTGCATTAGTATGATCGAAAACGTACTGATTGATTTACTGTAAATTTTTCAAAATTGTTTAAAGCTTTTTTTTAATTCAAAAATTTTTAAAATTTCCCAATGAAATATAAGAATCCAAACAAAATTTTAAAATATGATACAAAAAATTGTTATTATTTACAATGTTTTAATTTGGTCATATCTCTACTGGTTAATTTATTATAAATTTTTGAATATTTCTTTAAGCTTTTTTTCAATTCAAAATTTTTTAAAAATCATTAGTGAGGTTTAAAAACTGAAATCAAAATTTAAAATGTACATTAGAGGTTTTTCAAATGTTTACAGTGCACCAGTATGATCGAACACTTAGTGGTTGATTTACAGATAATTTTTGAAAATTAGTTCCAATTTCGAATTTTCATTTGAAAATTTTTTAAAAATCATTAGTGAGGTTTAAAAATTCTAAAATATATTTAAAATATACAGTAGAGTACCCTTAAAATTTACAATGCTTCAGTATGGTTCAAAATCAAGTCGGTAATTTATTATAGGTGTTTGAAAATTTTCTCTGTCTAAATTTTCGTTTAAAAATTTGTTAAAAATCACCATTAAAATTTTAAAAATCTCAGTAGATTTGATCGTCGTGCGACACAGAGAAGTATCAAAAAAACCCCGTTCGAATGCACCAAATAAGATGTTAATAGAGTATTTGACATACGAAAAACGGAAAACTCAGGAATTTGAAAGCAGAAATAAGTTGCTGATAATGGAGAGTAAGGCGATAGAACATTTGATTTCAAATAATTTTGAAAATTATTCACTGTTCAAAGTTCGCGGAAATGGTTATTTTTCCCGATAACAACCAATTAACAAAAAAAATCGGTATATGAGGCCAAAGGGAAAACACAAAGAAAGTGATAAGATTGGAAAGCGGATAAGGGAAAAAACTGAATAAATATAGACACAATAACCGGCCAAATTCCGTCATTCTCAGTCAA
>AGDA01024401.1:0-14581 GCA_000281935.1 Mengenilla moldrzyki | reverse complement strand
GAAAAATGAAAAAGAAATTTTTAAAAATGGTAAAAAATGCGATTTTTAGCCGTTTTTTTGACTTTAAAATAACATATCTAAGGCCCCATGCATTGGATTTAAACGAAATTTTGGTCGAACATGAACATTGGTTGGCTAAATTTTTTAAGTTACTTTTTAAGTCAATTTACCAATTGTTTATGGAGAAAAAAATTTTTATATTGAAAAATCACGTTTTGCCCCCCTCCAAAAAATTGGCCACTAAAAATTCAAAATTTTTTTCATTTTTGTCATACACTTAACGTGCACTTTCAAAAAATATATTGCTTGTTTGAGGTAAAAAAAAAGTTTGATTTTGTTCCCTAGTGCTATTTAATGTTATTTGTATGTTTATTGAAATGTATGTTCCAGTCGCTTATTACAAAAAAAATTAACCAATTTTTTCTACAATTGTGTGATACTTTATGCGAAATTTCTATGCGAAACAACTATGCGAAATTTCAAACTTTTTTTATCTTAATTAAAATTGACTTTATACTTGTTACCATTTTAGACGTACACTGAAATAAATGTTTACTTAAAAAAATTTTACTAGTTTTTTTTTTTTACTACTTTCAGTCAAACTTTTTAATGGAATATAGTAAAAACTGATTTTTGTTTCAGTAACTTTTTTTCACTATTTCATTTTACTAAACTTTTTTTACTGTTTACTACATTTACATAAATAGATTACTAAGTTTGAGTAAAACGTTTGTCTTCGAAAATGGTGAATTGTTTCATCATATTAAAATTGTTAAGCTTTCGTTATGCAAAGTGTAAATTAAAATGGAGAGCAACTAGTGGAATACGGTTTTATGATTGCGGAAAGTGCGGCTGTTTACATATGACAAAAATAGCGTTAGATAATTCTTATTTAAACCTTATTACTACAATTCAGAAAGAAATAGAAATAAGATGAGATAATATTATAAGAAAATAAAAGTAAAAATTATTAATTGAGTTCACGGTAATACAAATCTATAACTGCCACATAAAGTTTCTTTAGAAAACTTATCTAAACCACTTAGTTTATGTAGAAAATATAGAAAAAAAATTGAAAAGTAACTTCTACTATTTATAGTGTAAAAAATACCATACTTTCAAAAGAAAAAGTCAAACCGCCATTTACCGTCCTCAAAGTCATTAAATTAAAGTATATATAAGATGTAAATTAATGGTTTTTTTACCATTTTTTAAAATTTGTATAAAACTAATGTAACTAAAGCCATTTGACTGTAAATAGAAAAAAAATCATACATTAAAAAACTTTGAATTGGAAACTTCGAATAGTTTCTTTTAAGTAAAAATTAAAGTATCTTGCCCACTTAAATCAAATAAAAATATTCTAGTAAAAATGTGTTTTAATTTTTTAAAATTATACAACTTTTGTATAGAAGTCATTTTTTTTGAAAAAAGTACAATTAGCAACATAAGCGTCAAAGCGTTTTTGTAATATTGATTCCAATCTTTGTTACGCAATCCCCAATGAGTTATTGGGCGAATGAAATATATTTGTTCTAATACAAATGTATACTTCACCGAATAAAGGTACTTAGAAAAAAATCGGCATCTAGAAAGGAATTTGGATATTTTCCCTTTTTTCATAAAAATTCACCGTCACTCCTTAAAATTGCATATATTTATCATTTGATTGTAAGTGTATTATTATTGCTTAAAAAAAAGTTTTTAAAGTGAGTAAACGACAAAAAATTAAAAAAAAATTACCGATTACAGCGCCATATGGTGTTTGAATTAGGATGTGACTATTGTGTTAGATAGAGTGGCATATAGGAAATTCAACATGCATAAATTGATACAAATAACTCTAATATACATTGGAAAAAGTGTAAGAACCCCTTAAAAAAAACAGTTGTTTCAAGATTTCTCCCATAAAACAACTCCAAATTGAAAACTTTTATTTAAATTTTTTATAGATCTTTTTATTCTTTAAAATTTTTATAAAGTGGATTTTTTGAAAAAATGAACTGTATTTGAGATAGTGATTTTATGTTTTTCTACTGTTCAATTACAACTCCCTCCTCCAACACATCCCATAATGAATTAGCGCACAAACGGTATATGTCTTTTTCAATCTGAAGATGTTTCTGTTCGAATGAGGCTACTTAGAAAAAAATCGACGTCTGACACTTGGGGACATTTCCTTGTTAGTTGACAAATAATTGTATATACAGAAATAGAATACGCATAACGTTAATATGCCTTTATGAAAAGTAAAAAGGAAGGATACATTTATTTGTAGATGCGACCAGGTACATTTATATATACAATTAGTGTTATAAATTAAGGGTCTTTAATTAAAACTTCTCATATCATCCAAATTTGAATTAATGTACTCTTGTAGATGAAAATTGACAATATCTGTGATATTTTAGTTGTGAAGAGTAATGTATTTTAATGAAAAAATTAACACTGAATCTCTATTATTCGGAGTTTTTTAAACTGAAATCTGTAACAATGTTTAAATTTCATTAGTTGATTAGGTAATTTTTCACCGATCGTTTCCTCAGGTTGATTTTTTTTTAACTTTTGTTTCTTTGGCTATATTCGATAAAGGTCCTCAAACACAGTCGAGTGCACTCTTGACACCATTGCTATCTTCTACTCCAGTCAATAAATTTTTCGCGTCTACAGATTAATAACAAAGCTATTTAATAAAAATGTTGAGCAGAAGTGAAATAAAGAAATGAATACTCTTTGAAACAGCACACTAAAACGTGGAAACATTGCTCTCTATTTTTTATACTATACCCTTTTATTTCACTTTTTACTTAATAAAAATGTACTCTGAGATACATACCGAGTGCAATTATTGATTAAAGTCTTTATAAAATAAATTTGTTTTTCAAATTTAAAAATTTCACTTGATTTCGTTTTCAGTACGTGATATGAATAAAGTTTTAGAAAAAAAAGTGCTTATTATTTTTTATAGAATTTAAGAACTCAAAAAAAATTATTATTATTTTTCTTTGATTAGAGCTATTATGAAAATGAAGTCAAAAGAGATGCGAAAAAGACTAATGATCAAATTCAAAGGTGAAGAAGGTTTAGATTATGGCGGTGTAGCTCGTGAATGGCTCCATTTGCTATCCCGCGAAATGTTAAACCCGCACTACGGATTATTTCAGTATAGTGACGAGAAACATTACAGTCTTCAAATCAATAGTGACTCCTCTGTAAATCCAGAACATTTATCGTATTTTCACTTCGTTGGTCGTATTTTGGGCATTGCAGTATTTCACAATAGTCAACTGAGTGGAGGTTTTACAACACCTTTCTATAAACAACTTCTAAATAAACCAATTACTTTGAATGACATTGAAGCCGTTGACGCCGATCTACATCGTAGTTTAACATGGATTTTGTAAGTTCTTGAAACGAATTTTCTTTTATATCTTATAAATCTTGAATTAAATTAATAGATAATAAAAAAATATAGTACTAACATTCTTCAATATCAGAAAAAAAATTAAAAAATGATTCTTCTGTGCATGCTTAAAAATGTTAAAACCGTGTATAAATAGAAATTATGGTTTTTTTCAATTGATTATAAGTTTTCTGTTTTCTTCATTGTTGTATCCGCAACATAAAATTTTAATTAACGATTAAATTTATTGATAGATCGAATAATTAACAAATTATTAAGAATAATAATATTTAGCCCGCACAATAACTGCAATTTAATTTCGGAGGAAGAATGCGCCATTCTCTCGATTCCCGACTGTTTTTATAGCCCTTCTTTAATTAATTATTCTCTCTTTTGCTTAAGCTTGTCGAAAAGTCTCAGTTTTTCGGGAATCGAGGTGAGTGTTACAACACCATTTTGACTTTAATATTTTTTCACTTAGAAATTTTATACATGAGGCCTAAGAAAAATATATTACTATTATAAGATGCCAGCAATACGAAGTATATGAGTAATACAAAAATGAGAGTTAGTTCCTAAATTTCAATAATTTAATCTATAACCAGTGCTGTAATGTATCTAGATACAAAAATAAATATCTGTATCTGTATTCAGATACTTTGATATTTTTTGTGTCCGTATCTCAAACCACAGTATCTTTAATTTGTATCTGTAACTTACCTTTTTTAAAATAAAATTATTTCCTTTGAAGAAATGCTTTTCAGGTGGGTCATTGCCAAGAAACACAATTGGGCTTTTGCTTGGATTTTTTATATACATGTACTACCGGCTTGCTAGAAATACAATGGGCCGTACAGTTAAAGTGCTAGGGTGCTAACTCCGCCTAGCAAGCATGGCTTAATATTTAATTATTTATTTTAAATACAATTTGTGAGCAAATAGGAAAACAAAAATTTAAAATACAAGAGCCAGATTTCTTATTAGAATACTGCAACGCAATAGAACCAGTTGTTAAAGCAAATGATGTTTTCCAGCGAGTATAAAATGGGGAATTAGGTTACGTACTTCCTGTATTATTTCAAATTAAAAATAAGGCTTTAAACAAATGTAATTTGAAATACTGCAATTCTCTGAAAACAGAAATTTTAAATGGGCTTAATGCACGTTTTCATGAAGTTTTAGACCTTAACAAGAACAGAAAGTGTTTCAAACACTTTTCAACCTGTTCAAACCATTTTCCATTTTTATGAAACATAATTTAAAAAATTGAATTTAATGATTTAGAAAGCCTCTAAGCTGCTCGGGTACGCAGCCGCGCAATGATTTTATGGTTAGTATAAAAAATTGCACAGAAAAAATAATTTGCCGTGCACGAAAATTCACTTATTTTAAAAAAACCAAACTCTGCAAAAATATTCTGTATATAAAAATCAATTAGGAAACTCCTTAAGAACTAATGAATAATATTGATATTGATAACGGTGACACAGAAAATTGGTATTGGTCAAAACGACAAAATAATGCAAATTTAAACAGCTATCTATAAAAAAAATATGTAAAAAATATGTTTAAATAAAACATTGAAGTTTGTACAAATACATTTTGGTTATCAGCAATTTTTGCACAAAAGTTTTGACCGCGCAGCTCTAACAAAAATTAGAGGGACTACTGATTGTATCTATTTTAGAAGCACATATCTACATACAAGTATTTGTATCTAGATACATTTTTTTAAGTATCTTTGTAAGTATCTCTATACTTTTTGATGCCGTGTATCTGTATCTGTATCTGTATCTAGATACAAATAAAAAGTATCTATTACAGCACTGTAACACATATTTACACGAAATTTTTTATTGTGACATATTCTATTAGTTTAGCGATTGTATTAATGAAGAAAAACTTTTTAATTTTTTTAGTGCCTTGATCTGAAAATAAATAAGCACAAATAATTATTACATTTTTTTTGTTGATTTTTTTCTACTTTAATTTGTTACTACAATATGCGAAAAAATTTCAGCAATTTATTTTTCGTGGTTTTTTTACACTAATTAACAAGTGTGGTCAAATTTTTATACCCCTGGTGCCAAATTCTGTAAAATATAATTTGCGGGCGACTATGAACCTGTTATAAACTGTTATCAATTTAAAAAAGTTGTTTGATTGGTCACTATATCTCCGTTTTGAACATTGAAGTCTAGTTTAGGATCATACTAAAAAGTGTTATTAGATTTTCAACTATACTTACGCGTTTTTAAGACAAACGTGACTATATGAATAGTGAATTACAAGCTTATTCTGACATCTGCTTTTAAAATAAAAATTACGTAGATTAAGTGTACATACATAATCTTATTTAAGTAGGTTTAGTGTTTTAAAACAGGTATATACTTATATATACCTATGTATATAATGATATCGTGGAAATAATGATGATAAGATTGAAGGACGAAATATAAGCAGTCTCTTTCTATATGTTTATATTTCGTAATTTTTGTCATTACTGTATATAATTGTTGTTAACACTAAACATAATCTCACCATGATTTAAATGTCTAAATTTGTCTTATGTATTACAGGGAAAATGATATTAATGGTGTGTTAGACGCAACGTTTGCAGTTGAGCATCACAGCTTTGGTGCAGTGCAAATGCATGAGTTGAAACCAAATGGTGCCCAAATTACTGTTACAGATGAAAACAAGAAAGAATACGTAAAGTTGTATGTGAATTATCGTTTTATGCGTGGTATCGAACAGCAATTCTTAGCGTTGCAAAAAGGTTTTACGGACATTGTGCCGTTATCTTTATTGCGACCGTTTGATGAACACGAATTAGAATTGATTATTAGTGGAGTTGGAACAATTGATTTAATGGACTGGAAACAAAATACGCGTTTAAAGCACTGCAATCACGATACGCCAATTGTGGCGTGGTTCTGGCAAGCTGTTGAGTCATATAGTGATGACATGCGTGCTCGACTTCTGCAATTTGTCACTGGCTCATCGCGTTTACCATTACATGGGTTCGCTGGACTTCAAGGCTCGACTGGTGCATCAGGACCTCGTCTTTTTACCATACAATGCGTTGACGTGTCGCCACAAAATCTGCCTAAAGCGCACACGTGTTTTAATCGAATAGATATTCCGCCTTATGATTCATATCAGACTTTATACGATAAACTGACACAGGCCGTCAATGAAACGTACGGTTTTGCTGTCGAGTGATTTTATCGCTTTACTAAACGTATCATATTTTTCTTTAACATATCCTTTAAGTGATATAAATTACAACTCTTATCCTAGACTTCATAACAATAATATCAAGTTATATCAACTTGTTTTATTCTTTAAAAAAAAAGAAACAGTTTCCTTTTTAATTGTTTTTATGTAATAAAAAACAAAAAATTTTATGAGAAACAATTAGTTTTTTATTCAGATTTTAAAATAAATGCTTTTTGTTTTTTTAATTAACTGAATTTTCAAATGGAATGCAATTTGGAGAAATTTAGTAATATATTGGTTATATTCATTCATTTATTTTTATAAATACTTTTAAATCAAAGATTTGGAACCTATACAATTTTACTAAACAGTGTATATTGAAAAATTATAAAGCATTCTGTATGCTAACAACATACTTCGTTTTTATTTGGAAATAATTTAACAGTTAATATAAAGAAATTGTTATAATTTTTTTTATTATTTTACAAAATTTTGTGGGTGGCATAAAATTTGATAGTATTTGTGTTTTCTGAAGGTCCAATTAATTACAGTACATTAAGAGATGTAATAAATTGGAAAAGTATATGATATTTAAATATTGTAGACGTTACATAGTTTTTGACATTACTACACTTTTTTTAAAAAAGATTAGTATAAAATATACATATATATTTATATTGGATAAGTAGTGAAAATATTTGTTCACGTAAAAGAATTATTTACAAATTGATTTAGTATAATTTGGCGCGAACGTTTATAATCAGTTAATTGTTTTCTTGACATTTTGTTACCGGCTAGTGGTTACAGTTCAGTAATTTAGTTCAAAATGGGTCATTTATTAATTTTTAGGTATTATTGTAATAAAACAAGCTATTTCATTGTTTTTTATGGAAATTGATTTTCCGGAATTTGTGAAAATAAAATAAAATCCTGATTGTATTCATGAACATAATTTTGTTTTCGATTCCAACTGCGACACCGGTCCCTTTTCTGCTTTTAATTGAAACTAAAATTTAATTTTTTTTCATTTTCATAATAATTTAACCAATAACTTACTTAGAATTTAAATTAGTTTTTACTGTACGATTTTGGTTAAGTGTGGTAAAAGTAAATTGTTTTTGAACAAGTTTTTATCTTACTTTTTACTAAGGCTGCGTTCAGAAAATGACTAAAAGCTACTAATATTTTCCATTTATTTCATACTGCTGTTCAGAAAATCAGTATGGTAAATTACCAGTGTCCGAGAGTACAAATGGTAAATACTTTTTGTTACTAAATTTTACCAAACAAAAAGCAGTGGTAATGTGCCTTTTGTTCAACGTTCTTCTTGTTGCCAGCTTTAAAATAAAATTTGTTCCATTCAAAAATTGCTCGTTTAGAGCAATAACAAGCAAACTGATGTTTGCGATGATCGCTTTCCTTCTAATTATCGAAACATTTTCCATTGCTCGACAATTTTGCATTTTCTGCTACATATCAATTGATTTCATATTTTGGTGTTGTCAATTATGTTTTACTAAGATTATAATTGTTTAGTCAAGAACATGGTAAAGTCAATAATATGGTAAATTACCATAGCTGTTTTCTAAACACAACCTAAAGTAACATCAACGTGTTGTTTAGCTTTCCTACTGAGGGTTTTATGTAAACTAATATTTTAACATATAAGAATTTAAACTATTTTTAAATTTCTTTTTTAATATTTCTTTAATAATTGAATAATTATATCCTAAAATTTTTCAGCTATTAAAATATGGGTAATATTTTAATAATGATGTAATATTTTTAAAGTTACTTTACATTAAAATTATGTTTACTTCATACAAATTGTTATTTTTTTATTGTATTTTATAAGTTTGATCATTATTTTGAAAGTTAAAGTTATTAAATTTTCTTGGCTTAGTAAATTCTGTATTACATGATTAAAGCTATAAAAAGTTATTCTAAAGCTTTTTTTTAAAAAAATTAATTCCGTGGTTTTTTACGCCTTACTATTTGTTGCTAAAATACCAGAAATATTACGAAATAAAAAGAAACACTATGAAAAAAAAACTGATGCGTTAAATAATTTGCATATAAATATGTTAGTAATGTATAAACAAATACGTCAGTATTTAAATAAATGTATTGAAATCAACTTTAAACCTTGAATAGATTTCCAACTAGATTGTAGTTTGTAATCGATGTCTTGAAATATATTGTGACTTAAAAAATACATTTGTAACATTCATGTTATTGTAAACAACGTAATTAATCTGGAAATATTAAGAAAGAAACATTATATGTGAAAATTAAGTGAGCAATTGTTGTGGAAAAAGTGAAGCAATATTGTTCTTGAATGTTACCGATATTTTATAAATATTTGTTGAGCTATTTGTTCAAGCATAAATATCTTCGAAAGTTTTCTGTTTAGAAATTCTTTTGTGTAATAATACGAGTTTTAAATTATCAACCTGCATTTGTTTATTAATGACTAAATCAGTTGTTTTGTTAACTTCGATATACTGATTTCACTTGTTGGTTCTCAATTATTTCTGTTTAACAATACCTAGTAGATATTATTTTAATATTAAAAAGTTATTAGTTGTGATAGATTATACAATGAAACTTCAGCAACATTTTTTTTATATTTAAGTAAAATTAAAATTAGTATTAATACATTCGGTGTGCAAATACACCTAACACGTTTTTTGTTTGTATTCTTGAGCTCCCAGAAAAGTGGAAATTTAAAGTTAAGTAAGCCTGTATTATCTCTACCTTTTTGCTTGTCAAAGGTTAAAAACTATAAAAGGTTTTTAATACTGTTGTTTTTTTCAAATAAGTGCAAGATAATTCGTGTTAATTATAGTTAAAAAAAATTAGAATGGCTTAAATTCGCTTCAGCGAACAAAAATGTGTTCTATAGCATGCATTTACATCGAGTAAAGGTAGAATAATATATCCGGGTCGAGTCCGAGGCAACATACAGACGACATTTTAAAAAAAAAATGTCTGTTTATACACTACAGCAACGATTCGGAGCCAACAAATTTATATGAAAACAGTTCTCTAGTAGTATACGAACGTATTTTTAACGTTTTTAAAACGTTTCTTGAAAACGTTTTAAGTTCGAAATACCTTTTGAATACGTTCTTTAAACGTTCTCAAATTGGTTTCTATTTCCGGTTTTTCGAACGTTTTTAGACTTTTAAATTTGAATATTCTGGGAATGACCTAGCAACATTAATGTCTTTTATAACTATTCTTTTTTCATCAAATTTTACTTCTCTATTTCTTTTTCTAATGTAATTTAAAAAAATATATATTCTCAGTACTCTTGCGCAACAAATTATATCATTTTTTTAACAACGATATATTTTTTCACATTTTCGTAATATCTTTTTCAATGTATTTTTTAAGAACTTTTTAGTGACTAAATTCTTGTTACAATTTTTACATTTGATTTTTAAAAAATTGATTTACTTTTTATTTTCGATAAATACTTAGTTTTTTTTTTAAATATTTTGACTCCTATTTTATTGAAATTTTCAATTTTAACAAACATAAAATTAAGCTCAATGTAATTGATTTTTTTTCCTAAAAAAAATAAATTTAAACTAATTATATGTTTCAAATAAATTAAAAAAAACTCTTACTATATACTATCATTTCGGTACGCGTCGTCTTTTTTTTAGGGGCATTGGAATATTTAACAATGTTAGATAAATTTAACTTCAAATATTAATAGCAGATATAATAGCTTAATTTTATGAAAAAAAAAACTCAATCTCAATAGGGTATTTGTATCTTAAAATTAAATATTTATGATAAAAAAATTTACTATAATAATAAAAGATCTCAAATAAATAAAATTCGTTTGGAAGCGTGTTTCAAATGTTTTGTTACAACTAAAAAAATATTTTCAGTTTTGCAAACGCTCAAAAAACGTTTTAAACGTTGAAAGTTTTTAAAAATCAAAATAAAAGTTTCGTTTGGCTATCAGGGTTTTCTGTATTGATCTGTATTGTCGGAGTCGATATGGATAAGTGTTCCTATTTTAAACTATCTAAACACAATTAACTGTTTAAAGATAAAAAAACTTTTAAATACATATTGTATTGGCATGTAACATTATCTTATAAAATAATTATAATTTGTTGTCATATTAGATTAACTTATATAAATATAAGTAAATAAGCTTAACTCATAATACATTAAACATAAACTTAAATATAAGATAAAGTTTAAAAAGCTTTTATAACAAGATTGCTTGTATTTCGCTTTAAAATTTTTGTTTGTGTAAAAAATTGGAAAAATTTCAGTTTTTTTTTTAAATTAAGCTTTAACTAAAATTTTTGATCAAACTTTTTATAGAACTTTTTATTTTGCATAATTCTTATAAAGGTCATTTTTCAAAATAACAAATATTTTTAGCTTTATATTTTTATGTTCTGTCATGTTGTATTTTCGACTCCTATAACTCTTCCCTTGTTAATTATAGTCGAAACTGAGTATGGGGTTTTTTTATTTGAGAGTATACATAAATGAAAAAATCTAAATCGAACACCTCGGGATGTTTCCTTGCAAGTTATAAATCGATCGATGCTTATTAATGAAGTAAATATGCAATTAACAATTAAAATATTAATTGAATAACAAATATCATCGGTCAGTTTTAGTTCATTAAGCTTTGAATTTGGCAATGAATACGAGAACAGTCGCTACACTTCTGATGAATAGAAAATTTATTGTCTGTATGATATACGCTACTATTGAATCTTTTTTTTCTATTTGATGTAATAGACAAGTAAACATTAATATTAATCTAATAATGCAATTAACACGAAAATAATATGAAATTAAATTTACGCAATAAATTATTATCTTATTATTAATACTGGTTATTTGTAAAATTTTAAGAAAAGTTCTTTAATTTTTGATACCTTATCACTATGCGAAGAAAGTTATTATATGTTTTGCAATAATTTTTTATACTTGTTTGTTAGTGCTCTAAGTTTTTTTTTCTTTAATAAAAGTCGTTTTTTATAACTTGAAACATAACTAATGTTTAATCATTAACACAACTGATAATTAAATGCGGTTACATAATTGCAGAAGTGTCTAAATTACAATAGAACAGTTTACCTTCAAACTAATCGGGTCATTAATTTTTACTTTTTTACAAAAAAATACACATTTTTAAGTGTACAGTGAAAGCTTACTTTAAAATCTTATTACGTTTGTGTTACTTGGTCTTAAACAGAACACGTGCATGGAATAAAAGTTAAAGTCATCGTATAGCGAAAAATTGAATGTACGCTGTATTATCAAGTAAAGTTTAAATAAGATTAATTGCTAACATAATATGTTTGGTCTGAACAAAAATATCAATTATTTTGATGTTTTATGCTGTGTTTAGAATACTAATATATTTACTTTTTTATTCTAATAGAACAAACGATATTACAATTATAAAATATCTTCATATGAAAACGAAGTGCTGTTATTATTTATTTTACAGTGAATTTTTGCTCAATTTTTATCATTTAAATGCTTCCTGTTAACAATTACATTAAAAAATTAACGAGATAATGAAATTAAATTGAAAATTTCCTTTCATGTTTGCTTAAGCGAGAAAAAACAATGTTCAAGCAACAACTAATAATGCACTGTTCGTATACTCATTAAACAATTCGTCATAATTCTACTCTAATTTGCGGGAAAAAATGTCAAAAATGATTGCATGCAAAACTGATCCAATTACAATCTCCAAGAGTTGCATAAATCTTACGAAATCGCGAATCTACGACTCAGTTCCATATCATGAACACTAATATAGCAGAAACGAATCAATTTTTTACACATGTAAAATCAAAAATAAGTATATCACACTTAAGAAAAAAAAACGTGTAAAAAATATATATAAAAAAAACACAAATACGACACTTGACAATTATTCACTTATTTTTTTACTTAACATTCAATGAAGTAAACAAAAAAGGTGTAAACATTAGTAATAACAATGCGGAAAACTGATAGTGATAATGTTAATGATAATACGTCCTCATCATTAGTTCAAAATTTACCTGTTAATGAGGATATTAATGATGAGGATGATGATGATATTAGCTTCAGGAAAAACAGGTATTTTAACTTTCATTCTTTTCAGCTTAATTTATTCTTTTAATTTTTGCAAAACACGTAGCTGTGTAATTAACAGTTAACTTTTTTCTTCATTACAGTAGCTGTCTTTTAATACTTTGTACATTTTATATTTTTTGTGAACTTTAAACGATATGTTCATTAAGTGAAACTGATAAGGTATCTAGTGCATTTGTCTCTGCTATATAGCTATCCGCTATTTTACTATTTTGCTTTCACGCTTTCAAAATGAAAATTTTCTAAATCTGGACCACAAATACTTATGTCTTTCCAAACAAAATTAACTGACGAAGAATGGACACGGTTTCGGATCGGGAAGCGGCACGACAACTGTTACCGTTCACGCATCCGGCCCGTGTCCGAGTCTTGAAGAGATCGGACAACGAGCAGGAAAACGACGACGTAGATAATGACTCCGAGAGCAAAGTTGGTGATCGTACTGCTGAACGCGATGACTCAAGAAGCCAACTGAATGTGTTTTGTGACAGTTTTCGTTCCAAAAATAGGTATTGATTTTAAACCCCTGGTGAAAACAACATTTCGAAAACAATGCAAATAATTCTAACTCATTAAGCGTACTTTACAAATTTACTATTTAATTTTCTTCATGTACTGACGTCGAACTTCCACTGTTTTTAAAATCAATGTGTCAGAAATGATTTTAGGAAACCTGTTTTTTGCATTACTTAACTTTTTTAGAACATTTTGTTAAAATTTTTGCAGTTTTCAGAAAGTATTAAAGATACTTTATTCAATATAGCATAAATATAACTACTAATACAACTAAGAATGTAGTAATATGTTTTCAGTTACGTAAGCATGACTATATCTTACATCATAGAATAAGTTTTACACTTATTAAGATATTTAAACCGAGTTCTTAGACTGAGAAAAAACATTAAGGAGTTTAGCAATAAAATCTGTTAAAATAGTCAACAACAATGAATTCTTTCAAAATTTATAACGTTTCTTATGGACAACACAAAATATCTAGTAAACAACAATATTTCTAGTATATTTAACAAAAATTATTTGTTGTACCTTTTCTCTCTTATTTTTATTTTCAGTGTATAAAATCTGAGCCAAAATTTATCTGCACGCCACAGTAATCACTCATTTTTCTACACAGAATTTGAAATCAATTGTAAATCATATATATAAAAGTAAATTTTGTGTGTTAGGCCCTTAATAACTTAAGAACGGTTCAACCGATTTTGATAATTTTTGTTGCGTTGTAAATGCTTATATCACGTGGGTGACATAGACTATTAAAAATAAGGTTTCAAACTATGTGCAACTAGAACGAAGGAGTTGAAACTAATAAGGAAACGTCTCAAAGCGTTCAATTCTGGATATTCTTAAAATGCTTTCATTCGAAAATACATGTTTCATTTTTGACGAAAATACATGTCATTTGTGTCCTAATTCATTGGGGGTTAAATTAAAAGGATTCATATTGAACATTTCCAAAATATAAAAACTCATATATTGTAAAAGCTACTGTTTTTTTTTTTTTTTTTTCAAAAAAGGCCTTAGTAAATCTTATGTAGGACGTAAAAATCTATAAAAAATTATATAAAACTTTTGGATTTAAGTATTACTTTGGCGTCAATTGTTAAGAGAACCTTAGTTTCATCTTTTTCTATTTTTTTCATTTAACTTTGTGCAAATACCAACATTTATGTGTGATAAATTAAAAAATAAAGTAGTTAATTATTCATTAGAAAAATATTTCGGTTGCTACATGGCTCAGTAATCGAATATTTTTATTTATTACTATTTTATAAGAATTTTCTTAATTTAAATTCTTTATAT
>AGDA01024400.1:0-10105 GCA_000281935.1 Mengenilla moldrzyki | reverse complement strand
GCCATGGTATTACCCGTGTAGTCGCTTAGTTTTTAAAACATTTGTAATGTCATGAAAAAGATATAATGTATTCCAATTGTTTTAAAATTGTTTTAAAATTTAAATGTTTTAAAAAACATTTAAATTATATAAAATTCGATCATCACACATATTTCGTTCTTTATTGTTGCTGATTTTATTTTAGTTTAATTTTTTATATTGTTTGATATAACACTTAATATCGTATAAATGACTTCATAAATTATCCTATAGCTGGATACTTTCTGTATAAAAAATTACATGTGAAATTTTTTTAATGATAATCACCTTTAAGATTATTAAAAAATTATTTTAAATACAACTTTTTACTGGAAAAAATTGATTTCTAGATTTAGCTTTTTTCTCTATTCCTAAATCTATTAATGCTATAAAATATTAGTGATTACAATTTTGCTTGAATCAATTGCTTGATTAAATATGTACGTAATACGCGTTTTAATTTCCAAGTAAAAAAGCTTTATATAAGTAAGATAAATTTATCTTAATGAGAATTTGTATTTATTTCTATGGTTATTTGAGTAAAAAATTAAAGATGCATAATTACAAATTATTTGGGTTCTGGAATTTATTCCTAAAAAGATAATGAAAAAAAGTGCCAAATTAAAAAAAAAAACTAAAAAATTTACAAAATACATTGTTGTGAACTTGACAGTATTTAATAGCTTAAAATACATAAACTAATATATGTTTTTAATATCAAACTCATGTAAATTAAATATATGTGTACATAAGTTTTCTTAGCTACTCTATATTTAATTTGTTTTGAAAATTTTTTATTGTTTTTTGTTTTTTATTTTTTATTTTTTTTTATTTTTATACATTTCGAATAATAGAATAAGTATTGAAAAATTGAACATGTTAATTTTAATTAGTGTTATTGTTAATTAAGCAAATTTTTTAATTAAAAAAAATCGATTTCTAAAATAAAGTATTTAAAATATTAAAAGATTAATGTAGCCAGACACAACAACTTTTTTTTGGTGGTAGCAAAAGGAACAGTAGCATCAAAATATATTAAAAAAATGGTAATTAAACGAATTTTTTAATTTTAATTTTTATTTATTGTTCTTTAGTAAAAAATTCGAATAAAAATTACTGTATATAAGATGTAGTAATGGTGACACTCTACTAAAAAGAATATTTTGTAAAAATTTACTTTTTTTTTGTTAAATTCAGCACCAATACCTAGCATTGCATATAAATCGCTCGGAACAAAATGGTTAAAATCGGCCAAATCTATTTTCGAAATACAACCCTTTAACTATCAAATCCCCCCCCCCTATGAGGCGTAGGTTTCACTTTGTGAAACACTGGCTTAAACTAATTCTTAGTCAAATTTGCAAGCAATGGGCTGTTTTACTTCCTAATAAAAACAGCTCTCATACAAGTAGAAGAAATCTGTGTGAGTATTTGAATAGTACCTATGTTTTAGTATAAATTTAAGGCTGCGAAATATAAAGAACTTTGGTTTTTGGACTTTGGCTTCAAAAAACAATACTTGAAAAAATACGTAAAATTAAAAAAAAAAACAAAAATTTGCGTAAGATGTGAATGTGAAGCTAATAACATTTAACAACTTAAAACATTCAAGTGAATACATATATTTTTTCTTTAAAATTAATGTAATTATATCTATATATACTACTTATAATTTAGGAGAGACAATGTATTTTAATAATCTTTGATTTTTTATCTTTTTCTGAATTGTGAATTGCAGAGTACGCATTGAAAAATTGAACATGTTAACATTGTATAATTTTTTACAATGTGTTTAAGTAAATACATCGATTCTAAAACAAAGTTTAAGAAATGTAAACTGATTGATATAAACAAACGTTCCATTTCTTTTTGTAGGCAACAAAAAGAAACAACAGCATTACAGTATATTAACATAATGTTTATTAATTGTTAAACGATATGAAATTCGCCGGATCAACTAGTTTTACATAAAAAAATTGTATTTAGAAATTCGGTTGAGTGTAGGATTGGTGTAGCGTAGGATTAGTTACATTAGATCAATTGATTTCAAATACAAGAGAACTTCATTTTATTTTCACACGAAACAGCATTTTTTCTTCCTCCACTATAGAAATCATTCTGAAAGGATAAAAATGAGGTGGGAAGAAATGTGTTCCATGTAGCATCTAAAAAATGACTGCATAAAGATCGAATTGCTTAAAAAAATTCTGAACAAATAGTATAGTTTTTTTTTTAATTTTTTTACTTGGATCCAAAATTTTAAATGCAAATAAAAAAACTACTTAAGATAAGAGTATTTTGACACAAAATATCCATGAAATAATTAAAAAAAAAAACTTACACGAAAAATATGAACCGCCCAACTCTATTATTTAGAGCTTTGAAAAATAAAGGGCATTTAAAGACTAATGCGCAGGATCTTCCATACGTTAATGAAATTTAATTAACCCTTTTTCTATCAGAGTCATATGTATGTAAGATCCGATTTTCTTCTTTAAGTATGGCATCACAAATACAGTAAGCCTTCCTACAATGCGACACATACCACGTTATATGGAAACCGTGCTATAATAAACTCGGATTTAACCGTAAAAACCACAGAAATTTGTACCGCGTTGTATAGAAAAGGCGCTATAAGAACATAAAATTAGTAAAAAACACAATATTTGTAGAACATACATTATTCGTACCGCCTTATAAGGAGAGCAATAAATACAAGACAAATTATAAATTAGTTTTACTGAAAAAAGATAAAAAAATAATAAAACAAAAACTAAACTAAAAAACTGTTTTCCAACAAAAACGAATGACTTTTACAAAATTATCCACTTTTTAACATTTATTCTCATTGTCAAATATGAATCGCCTAACTCGTCTTCATTTTAATGGGCATAATGTCTTCCTTATTTGGTTTATCTTCATATTGTAGCTTTTTTTCAACTTCACTAAAACCTCTTTATAGAGAGCTAAGTAATTTCTTGAATCTCTTTTAAAATTCGCGCTGTGCACCACTAATTAATTTTTTTAAATGAAATGAAGTTCTAATTCTTTAGCCAAATTTAGCTTTTTCACATCTTGTAAATACTCAACAAAACGTACTGTGAAAGAGCTCTCAGACGATTGAAACCCACGTCGTAAACGGCTAAAAGATAAGCTTGAATGTTTATATAAACATATTTAGTTGAAACCATTCATTGAGCGCACGGAAAGAACTAATGGGAAGTTTTTGAACGGAAACCGAGCTGTAAGAGTATCGCGTTACAAAAAAGCTGTTGCAATTTCAGCTCCGCGTTATATGAAAACCGCGTTCTGAGAGTATCGCGTTATAGAATGGATGACTGTATATAACGGGGTTATTTATTTATTTATATTAATTCTTGCACTAAATCATGTCTCACATGAACGGGTTATATTATAAATGATGACGATGGCAATTAACTAATTATTTTTATAAGGTATTCCTCAATTATTAATAGATGTTTAAAAAAGACTTTTTCAAATGCGTATAATTAATATTTAATTCTGCTGTCAACAGAAATCGGGTTCGACACGGTGCAATTCGTAAAATTCGCAAGCGTGCTGTGTTCAAAAATGGTGATTGCAACATTCTACATTCAAAAATATCAAGACGAAGTATCCGTTATTTGCAGGATCTTTTCACTACGTTGGTAGATACACAATGGCGATGGACACTGCTCGTATTCGCGCTTAGTTTTATATTATCGTGGCTCGCATTTGCCCTACTATGGTGGTTGATCGCACTCATGCACGGTGACTTGGATGCCGACCATTTACCGCACACGCAACAAACGTCTAAATGGACGCCGTGCGTCTACAACATTCATTCATTTACATCTTGCTTTCTGTTCAGTATCGAAACGCAACACACTATTGGCTACGGTCATCGTAGCACCACTGAGGAGTGTCCAGAAGCAATCTTCGTCATGTGTCTACAGAGCATCGTCGGTGTCATGATACAAGCTCTGATGGTCGGTATTGTGTTCGCTAAAATGACGCGGCCTAAGCACCGAACGCAAACGTTACTGTTTTCACGGCACGCAGTGATTTGCCAACGTGACGGCCAGCTATGTCTAATGTTCCGTGTTGGCGATATGCGCAAATCTCACATCATCGGTGCCAGTATAAGAGCCCAACTGATCCGTGCTAAAGTAACTCGTGAGGGTGAATTAATCAGTCAGTACCAGCACGAATTGCTTGTAGGTGCTGACGGTTGCGACAACAATTTGTTTTTCATTTGGCCAATGACTATCATGCATCGAATCGATTCCAAATCGCCCTTATACTCGTTTTCCGCCAGTGACATGATCCAAGAACATTTCGAGATTGTTGTTATTCTCGAGGGTACTATAGAGTCCACTGGACAGACGACGCAAGCACGGTCTAGTTATCTAGCCAGCGAAATACTGTGGGGGCATCGCTTTATTCCTGTAGTACATTACAATCGTGATAGACAAGGCTATGAAGTCGACTATTCGCGATTCGAGCATACAACTCAAGTCGACACCCCATTGTGCTCAGGCAAAGAATTGGCTGAATACTACCGATTACAACAAACAGTTAGCCAGCAATAAACTTTCAACAACATTACGTACCATGTGCCAATTTAGTGCTGTTCATTTTCTCATTAAACTATATTTCTAAGAAATCTAAAAAAACTGTGACACTTAAATAATGTAGTTTTATTATTAGCTTTGCTTCATGTCCAATGTTTCTGCAATTTTTATGAGAAATCGCTATGAGAAGTATTGATGATAAACTAACAGCATATATAAGCCACAATCGAGGGTAAGATAAGAAGATATTACAAATGGTATAGTTGTAGTTCAGAAAATTAACTGAATTTTTGAAAAAATGCTTTGCTCATATAACAGAAATATAATTTCATATGGATCAATAGCGACCAGTCTTTAGTATTAGTCTTTAGACGTCTCATTGTTAAGTTATAAAACTTCACAATGAGACATCTCAATGACGCCTCAAATCGCGTTCAGAAATCTGTCACTACGTTAGATTGCGACAAACAAAAGAATTAAAAATTTCAAATCAGTTAATTACTAATGTAATTATTTAAGAAGGTAGAATAAGGGCACTTTATTCATTAAAACTATTAAAACTTTTTTTCAGTTGTGTTCTTTTTTACCAGTTTTTTGCTGTTGTTGCTGGTGGTTTTTTTTAACTTGACAGACATTCGTTTGTCATCCTTTAAAGCTTAGTCATAAAACCTTAAAATTTAAAAAAAAAAATCAATTAATAAAAATGACAATTGAAATTTTAAAAGATAAAAAAAGGGGGCATACTCATGAGTCGTGTCCAATAAGTCTGTCCCAAACGGGACAATTTTACGTCACAGCTGCTTAGAATTACTCGACTCCTATGTTTTTGTACAAGACCGAGTAAGTTTACAAAAATACTTTTCAATTTTGTCCCGTTTGGGACAGACTTATTGGACACGACTATGATGTATTCATCATCGATATATCACGAGTATCTATTTTAGTATTTCCTAATGTGGGACCTACGGTCCACAGGAGGGCTGTTTAATAGCTAAAGGTAGCAATTCGAAAATGGACTCGACTAATTTTAAACCCTTTGCTCCGGGTATTTTTTTAATATCGGCAACACTGAACCACAGATTAATTTTAATCTGTGAGATAATAATGTGCGGCGTTTTTTAATTTAAAATTTTGTTTAGTGGTTATTAAAGTATGTTTTTTGATATCAAAATTAATTAACAGAACTGTAATTAAATTAAATAAATGTTAAATTGTTTAGGGAAAACAAAATCACCGGTTTTAGACACGTGTTACATTTTTTTGACTTTGACAATGAGTGCTAAGAAACCAAGTCAAAAGAACACCATTTTGAACTATTTTAGTAAAGTGACTGATGAAAAAGCAGTAACACCTCGTCGATCTGTTACTTTTGGTAATCTAATACATTGCACTCACCAGCTTACTACAATACTGGCCAAAAGAATCGCATAAGCTTTTTGTACACAGATCACACACAAAAGCAAAATTTTACATTAAAATCGTACTAACAGTAGCTACACAGACGAGAATTATTAAAAAAGTATGGGATGTAGAAAAATATTCTATGGTATGCGATTCTTTTGTCAGTATTGTACAAATATAATAAAAGGAAAAATATCGAGTTAGATACTTATTTTTCAGAATTTCATTTTCACGATTTTAAAACCATTTTAACTTAGCAATCGAATGCCGCCATACTCGCGACATTGCAAATATTCTAAAAAAATCGAATGTTGCCATACATACGGCATAGCGTGATATTATTACATAAACGCGCCTATTCGTTTGTTTCTACTCTTATTATTTTTCTGAAATTTTCACTTCAGTAACCTTTTATATGGACATATCTGTTCATATACTACCTATTATTACTGAAAGCTTCTATAAAATAGAAGAATACTCTCGTTTGTTAAGGGTTAAAGGGCAAAATTAAAATAGTTTTTTAAAACCGCCCTATTACTTGGAATGTACGAAATTTTTAACTCAGGGTTTTGTCTCCTATATCCAATAGGCTATTTTTAATTATAGTGAATTGAATATCCTTTAAATTGTGACTACGATATCACTATGACAAAATAATTATGATATTATGTATACAATACAAAAATGATAAGAACAACTGAGCGCTGTAAAAAAATCGGACGCCTGATTGTGTTGAAAATATGTCATTTTTAATAGTGGTATTCAACAGGTTTTTTATGATAGATTTTTAATATAATAAATCAATCACTATAATTTTTTTAGATATCACATATTTGATGCAAAATGACATCAATGGCTAAGTACTAAAAAATAAATAAAAGAAAGTGTCGATCGTCAACTTTATTGAAAAGTCATAATTTTATGATAAAAATTAACACATTCGCACCCTGAACTTTTTTGATTTCCATTTTTAATTTTCAAAGAAAAGTGAAAAATAAAAACTAAGTAAGCTTGTATTGATTTTTATGTTTTAATAATATTTAACAAAGACTAGCAATTATAAAAAAATATTTAATATTGTCGCTTTCCAAAACCAATTGTTAGATAATTTTCGTTAACTATAACCAAAGAAATAATTTTAAATGGCGCGATATCGGGTTTTCGGACGCGAATTTGTTAACATAAGAAATCTTATTAGTGTGATAAAGAAGAAACTGGGAAACCGGTATCACCAATGTTATAGTATCATAAAAAATTATATAGTAGTGATATCACTGTGATAAATAATGGTTTACAGGATAGTCACAGAGAAAAATTGTTTACGCAGATGAGTAACAAAGCAGTTAAATTAAAGTTTTTGATTCGTACATTGAAAAAAAGATATGTGTGCTCTATAAAAAGTAAACGTAAAAAAAGTACAATCATACTCGTTTTCTTTATTGTTATAATATTTTGAGGATTTGCGACTGACTTCGTAATTAAAAATCGAATGTAAAAAATTTAAGTACTACGAATCACCATTTTGAATAAAGTTTGTACAGTTTTCAAGACATTCCAATCATTTTATGCAAAAAAATCCTTATAATTTTGATGAGTATAGTTTGCCTACTTTTTATGTTTTAAAACAAGACTTAACTCGAAACATTTTCATAAGCAGTAACTGATTTCAAATTCAAATTTTGAATATTTTAGCACAAAATGAATCGAAGGTATCGAGTGCATCGAATAATGTGCATAGTGTTTCTGATGATGACTCTTGCGATGTGTCAATTTGTGACGAACCGATGGAACAAAACTCAATAAAGAATGGCTCCAATTCTGTGCAATCGCCATGTCAATCACCAGTGAAAAAAACAATAAGAAAACGTTTACGAGTAATTGATTCTGATAGCGATTCTTCGGATGACACTTCAAAAGGTTTGTATTTATAAATCCATTAGTAAAATTTATTAAATTAAATTGAATTTCAGATTCGAAAATGGACTCAAGTCTTTCGAAAAAAGTTAAAATCAGTAGCTCTCAGTCAGAAGAATGTACAAAACCGTCGCATACGGATATAAAGGAAAACACAAACGTAATTAAGAACAGCTCCATTGATGTCAAAGTTTCGAAAACTTCATACTGTGATAACGATAAGGAAGAAGTAAATTGAATAAAAATTAATAAAAGTATATTTAAATTCTATTTTTTTGCATACTTTTGTCAATTTCGATCATTTACAATTTATAAATTGGCTAATTTCTGGTGCTGTTAATAAAATGTCTTAAATTGTAAAAGGATGAAACAGACGAGTTTTTTGAAAACAAAAAATGGTTACATGAAACATTAGATTTTTTACAGCCCGATAAGATTTTAGACAGGAATCGAAGGCGCCCTTCAGATCCAGATTATGATTCGAGGACGTTATATGTTCCTGAATCGTTTCTAAAAACGGCAACGCCTGGATTGCGTCAGTGGTGGAGTTTGAAATCAAAATACTTTGATTGCATTTTATTGTTTAAAGTGGGTAAATTTTACGAGTGCTATCATATGGATGCCGTTAAGGCAGTTGAGGCATTGAATCTCTGTTATATACGGGGAAATTATGCTCGAGCTGGTTTTCCAGAGCATGCTTATCCGAAAATGATTGAGGAATTGCTGAATTACGGATTGAAAGTAGCTCGAATTGAGCAAACTGAAACACCAGAAATGTTGTCTGAACGTTTAAAAAAATCTTCAAATGTGATTGCTGAGAAAACAGATAAACTTATTAGTCGAGAACTGTGTGAAATTACTTTGAAAGGGGCTCGAATTTATAATTATTTAAATTCGGAGAAGATGTCGTGTTTTTCAGATTTTATGATTGCTGTTAAAGAAGATGTAAGTCTAACAATATTTCCAATACATGTAGCATATTACAATGCTTTCAATTATAAAATATGTATTTCTGTTTAGGGGTGCCCAAAACACGTTTTTATGGCTTCGTTTTGATTTTTTTTAAAGTTCTGTCTTAACACGGAAAAAAAATATTGACATTATAACAATAATATAGAAGGAACAGCAATTTTTATTATAAAATACGTGTAACGAAAAAATTATAGTTAAATCATCAATCTGTAAGTTTAAACCAAAAAAAATTATTCCTCGACTTATAATAATTTATTTGAATTAGATATATTTATAATAACACGATTTTTACAATATTTTTTTTATTCCGTGAAATAGAATTTTCAAAAGACATTTTTTAAAATTACTTTCACAAATTTTAACGTACAGTTTTTTAATTCATTGCATTTTTAAAAAAAATTGAACACTAAGAGTATTTGTTCAGATTATGTCAGTATCTAAATTCCGTGATCTAAAATTTCCATACTGCATTGTGTACAACGTCTAAGCTTATAAAGTTAAAAGATCCGTCAATAATAATAAATAAAATACACCAATATTGTTTTTTTTAAATATGTAATATCTAATGAATATCACCGAGAAAAACGCGGGCCGATGTTTGGAGGCACATTGCTATTTATTTATACCATAACGATTAGATTTCTTTGATGTATAGAATAATTTTTTTTAATGCTTAGATTATTGATGGAAAACCAAGATTTGGACTTTGTATTGTCGATACAAATTTATCCGAATTTTGTTTGTCGTATTTTTGTGATGACTCCTTTCGAACTAATTTGTTGACAACTTTCGCACATTATCGTCCTTCTTTGGTAAATATACATCCTTTTATACAAATCGAAAATAACGTTTATTTCAGTTCTTGTTAGAACGGAAAGGCCTATCAATTACTACGAAAATGGTCATTAATGATTTGACAAATGCAGCAACATGTGAATGGTTGATTCCTGGCAAGGAATTTCAAACTTTTGAGAAAAGTCTGCAGTTTTTGAATGATGAGAAATATTTTAAGCAATTCCCGAACTTTTTTAAAGATTTAGAAGAAAGTAATAATTCAATATAATTTTAAATTCTGCATCCTAGATTTTTTCAATGCAGTACCTAATATCATGTAAAAAAATTAGAGAAAATTATAATCAAAAACCTTATCAATTAACCCTAGAAAACCAGGCATATTTTTATTCCGTTCAGTAACGAGTCCAATCCCTGTGTGCCAAAAATAGAAG
>AGDA01024224.1:0-12518 GCA_000281935.1 Mengenilla moldrzyki | reverse complement strand
ATTCGCCATTTTGTGACGTAAATATTTTAGTGGCTTTTTCAAAATTGAAATTAGGAGTTGGTTGTTTTGTTGAATTTCGGTTAAAATGCGTTTGTCGCCGCTTCGGTTTTATGAGTGGAAAAAGATGCTCGACTTTTACGCCCAGTTTAATCCATCACCGTTATCAATAAAGCAGTTCATCGATTTCGGTTTGTAGCTTACGTTGACATTCAAAATAATTTTTCTGGTTCATTTAAAGTACTTTATTTTCATATGTAATGTTCTGCTGTGTTTAATATTAATGCATTTAAAATTGAGTTAATGTCAGTTTTGTATAAGATTTGTTCATATATAGTACAGGTCAAAAGTACAGTGTACAATTTTTTTTTTTTCACAGAACGTACACAAAAATTTTATATCAGAATTTCACTAAAAGTAGCTACACAGATGACAAAATTTTTGAAAAAGTGTAGACTGTGCGTTTGACTAGTGCTGTACACGGATGTACACAATTATTGCATTCGCGCACAGGGAAAGTTTAATAAATTTGATAGAAATTTTTAGCAATTTCTATAAACTTGGTAGGTTTTTATGGGAATACCACCTCGGTTAGTAGCAGCTACTAAATGGCTCTACTAATATATTTGGTAGCTTTAAACAAATATTTGACAAGTCCAACCAAAACTTTTAGCTATGTCTTTATAATCCTTTGTTCATTATGAGGTTGATGAGTATAAACTCTGTTTTGTAGTCATAAACCACAATTTTTCTGGTTTACGATCTACATGCACTATTTTACGACTTGCTCAGACTTATAAATCGAAACCAGTCTTCGCAAAAATGAATAATTTCATTAAAATAGTAATTTTTTTAAATAAATTTTAGTCGTTAAAACATGATTAATGTAATTGAACAAATGTTGGTGTTACTTGAAAAATAGAATAGCCAGTATTGTTTAACTATGTTTTTGATGATTTTTAATAATCTATGTGTTAATGTTTTTTTTGTTACGCTAAGCAAGGTGTTTGGTTATGCTTACCAAAAAAACTCGTAGCCAAAAATGTTGAGAAAAATATTTAAATAAAAAAGAGCTAAAATTACAAATAGATTTCGTAGTTTTTACAAAGCATTGTTTTACTAATAATTTTGGTAATTTGTTTTATTAGATTTTCCCCGTGTGCGATTGACGATAAAAAATAACTATATCGTTAACGCTTTAAAATGTAATCTTTTTTGTACTTAATCAAAACAATTAACCATTTTTGTCATTTTTATTTTATTTTCAAATATTTCAACAAATATGTTTGCTACTTGATGACAAAGTTAATTTTATAAGTCTAAAATATTTGTTATGTTTGAAAAATTAATATTTTTAGTTGAATTTCAGAATTAAAACCCCTAACCAATTCGTTTCAAACTTGCTGAGAAATTCAACCATGGTTGAATTGGAGCAAACTGGATCCAACTTTTTACTCTGTGTATTTGTACTTTAATTAGCGCCATAAGTCGTCTCCAAAAAGTCTGTTCCCAACAGGACAATTTTACGTCATAGCTACTTAGAACTACTCAACTCCTATGTTTTTGTACAAGACTGAGTAAATTTGCAAAAATACTTTTCAACCCTGTCCCGAACAGGACAGACTTTTTGGACACGATTATAGAATAAACTGCTGTTACGCAGCAAAAATTATTCTCTATGAAATTTGCAATTAGCACACCTTTTAGGTAAACTTCAGTCTTGTCATTATTTATAGAGCTAAATATTTTTATTTTGAGTAGTATATTTTATAGTGACAAAAAAGCTTAATAAAAATCTAATAATGTGTTTTACAATATTTGCTTTTTCAAAAATACAAAATTTTTATTTTTATTTTTTTATTTAAAGGAAATACTGTTACTAAATTTCAGAGAAAGTTTTTTGGTTTTAGAAAATTTTTACTTATGTCAAATACTGTAAAATATATTCAAAGTCCTTAGTAAACTTTTTTGTTAATGTAATAAAATTAAATTACTGCTTACGTTCCGGTAGTTTATAAATAAAATATATAACTTTACATGTTAGTTTTGTTTCTAATTTATATTTTTATTTTTATTTTGCGTTGGATATATTGACTGGACTGCAAAAATGTTCATCCTAGAACGCATGCGGTCTGTGAGCTGCACTGAATGCTAAAAATACACCTAGATGTGGCAACGAAATAAAACAATGCACATGTGATGTAGTTTTTACACTTTCAAAATACATTTATATACTATCTTAAAATTATTTGCATATAAATATGATTTTTCTATGTGAGGAAATCGGAGTTAAAATCTAATGCCTTCTTTTTAAAAACAATTTGTTTGATTTCTTTATAAGATGAACATTGAAACATTTGTTTTTAGGTCTAAATGCATGCGAGAAGAAATCATTTGTGTTCTTACGAAAAGAATTACCCGTCCGTTTAGCGAATATTATGAAGGAAATCGCTTTATTGCCGGAAAATTTACTTCGTATGCCATCAGTTATTTTAGTAAATAACTGGTACAAACAAAGTTTTATCGAAATCCTCGATTTTGAGAAAAAAGATGAGGCTGATCCAACGGTTTTAGACCATTTTTGTTCCACGTTAATCAAGATTCGTAATCGACACTCGGATGTAGTACAGACTATGGCGCAAGGTGTTCTAGAAATGAAGGAATCGCATGTTGTCGACGCAAATACTGAGAATAATATTCAGTACTTTTTGGATCGCTTTTATATGTCTCGGATTTCGATTAGAATGTTAATCAATCAACACAGTAAATTTCTTTCAATTTTACGTTCAGAAAGTTATTTTGAGCATCCGTCTATTTTCAATTTCCCTTAACCTTTCGGGGTTGCTGAGATCCAAGAGGTAGGAAGGGCTTCCAGTGCTAACAATCTTCGATTACTAAATGAAGGTACTCTAGCACTATACCGAATTAACCGAGAATCAATGATTCAATTTGATTGATTTACTATTTCTTGGGTTTTCTTATTTGTTTAGTTCTAATCGGCATAGTAAGAAATTTTTTTATGGAGTTTTTTCTTTTGGCATTCTTAAAAGGTATGTCATTTTAAACAAGTAACCATATTTTTCTTAAATATTTCAAGAGTCAGACGTTATTTTAAAAATTAAATTACAAAATTCTAGAACTCTGGAACATTTCTTTGCATGTTTCAACTTCTCTCTCTTAAACAAGCAATTATACTAGGTAATACAGGAAAGGCTCTTCTCCAATTTTGATATTTTCTGTTAATTACTACCAGGATGACCAAAATATCAGAATACATAACTAATTCATCTGGAATAGAGCATAAATTTTGTGGAATATTTCTGTAATACATGTTGAAAATAGGAAGCTTTGACACTAACACATATTCAAATTTTACTGGATTATATATGTAATATGCTATAAAATTTTTAAATTTTACGCGAATAAAACATGAAATAATATTTTTTATAATCTTGAAATATGCGACATATTTTTCACAATAAAATACCGCTTTTTTATTGAAACTTGTTTTTTCATTGATATTTTCATTAAAAAAAAGTATGAAATGCATTCAATTTTTTAATGAAAATTCAATTTGGTTTTTCTTTCGTAGAATATACCTGTAATACTCATGCATTTTAGAACAGTTTATTCTAGAAGAGCAGAAAACACTCTGCCTTTTGAGAGCAGAAATGGTTGTTTATATACAGCCAAACCGCAGTAGGAAAATAGGGGAGAGCTCGGGTGCGAACGTAACGAACAATTCGAATACGGTACATCGTTACAATACATAAATAACTCAACCATGATGTAATTAATGATGAAATTATCGTTTTTATTATTTTATTCTATATAATGTCTTTTTGAACATCAAAGGGTAATCGCAATCATAAAAATAATCTAAAATTCTTTAAGCTCTATTGTTTGATGATCATCAACTGAAAACAGTCAAAGACAACTTTGAATCGCGTCATATTGGTTGCATCGATCCTCAGTGTGATATTAAAAAGGTGGTAGAAGACGCATATGCAAACGCTCGATTTCTTTGTGACCAATATTACTTGGCTTCGCCTGAAATCGTTCTAAATGAAGTTAATGGTATGTATCTTATAGTTGAATATTTTTGTATCATATTTAAAACTTATAAATTTTAGTTCTCTTTTTTTTATTTTTTTTAGTGCTTAAAATAAAATATTTTTTCATTTGCTATTAAAATTCTTCATGTTCGTTTATTAAGTAAACTTTTAAATAAGTAAAAAGAATTGAACTTCCACTTAAGACACCAATATAAAAATTTAAAAAACAAAAACAATAAAATTTAATAAATATTAAATTTTTCATTGATATCATTAAATTATTCATTTAAACTCTCTATTAGATTTTTTTAGATTTAAGTTCGACTTTGGCAGGAATAAACACGTTTGTGTGTACAATTTACAACGAAAAAAAAGTAACATTATGTAATTTCTTTCATGTCACAATGCAATAAAAATGTTACTGAATTTATACCACATTTCATTGTCTAAAATTTAGACTCTAAATGATTTAGTTCGTTGTATCCGATGCTTTGTTATTAGTTTCGCAGGCGCTTTCACAGGTTACTATTGGTTTATTTGAAACATTTCTTTCGATCAACAACTTTATTCTTTTCGAAATACAAATTGGATTTAAAATGAATATTGCTGCGCTTGGGTAAAGAGCGAGGGATAGCAAAACAGAGTACGTTACAACACTGTTATTGAATCTAACACATCATAATTGAATTCACAACGAATTTTTTTACGTCAATTTTTGTTAAATCAATAACAGTTTTTGTAAATTTGCATAATTTTTTTCCTCAGTATATTATGTACTTGCGGCATCAATTTCCATAAAATATTTTTTTGTTCTCAATCATTTTCATGATTTCGATTTTAAATCTACATTAAAACAATATTTATTTTCTAAACCGACATACTGAACTCATTGTGGAAGTGTTAATAATGAAGATTACGCATAAGATCTACCTCATACAACGTGTATAAACAGAACTAAGCTTTTTTCAGTTTAATTTTAAAAAGGTAAATTTAAATAACGCCTTGTAAGTGAAAATTTGAATTACACTTTAAAAATATCAAATTATTATCAAGGTTTCGAAGTATTGTTTGAAGAATATAAAATTTGTCTTCTTATTATGTAAACCACCTTTGTGTAATTCATACGAAAACTGATCTGTCTAGAATAAGTGAACTGAAGGAAAAAATAAACTTTCATTTACAACTATTTTGATTTTAATAGCACATGTAATCGATGCACATTGATTTTTTTAATTTTTGGAATTGTCCCTTATTAACTTTATAAAAAGCAACTTTAAAACAAAAATAGTGGCATATATCTATTGAATGATATTAGATCTACATAGTTATATCACTAGTATGAAAGATCTGGTGTGTGCTATTATAAAAATCAATTTACAAAATGAAACAGTTTTTAACCTTTTTAGAAACGTTTATTTAATGTATACTGTGTAAAAATTGCTTATTTTTTATATAGGGGAAAACATTAAAATCGTGTACGTTCCATCACATTTGTATCACATATTATTCGAAATTTTTAAAAATTCGATGCGTGCTGTTATTGAGTATCACAGTGCGGATGAACAGTACCACCCGATTGATGTTAGAATTGTTCGTGGCAAAGAAGATATTTGCATTAAAGTTAGTAATGGCTTTTAACTTTTTCTTCGCAATAAAAATTGGTTTTAAACTGAATTTCTATTTATGTCATTCCACTATTTTTCCAAAATTTTTTATTTGATTGTAAATATGAAATATATATTAGGGGTGGTTAAGCTTCTTGATAAACGAGCCTTTTTTTCAAAATAAAAAACCCTTCGCGAATTGCAATTAAATATGAATTTAAAAAAGGTGTTAGATTTTTTTTACAGAAGTTGTATTATTTTACCTTCTTGATAATTCAGAAATTTGCCATAAAGCTAGTCTTTTATATTTGTCATCAATAATTTCAAAGGCATTATGAGACACGTGCGGAATGAAGATATTTTCTTAAAATATAAATGAAACAGGAATTCAGATACCTTCAATAGTCCTTTAATTAAAAAGCCGTATGTGGTTTGCAAGCTACAGGTTGGCCACTCCTGGTATATATACATAAATATGGGGTCTGATTACGTTAAAGATATGTATGCATATACAACAATGTGTATATTCTGGATGTAAACAAACTAACCTTCATCTCTATGTAGTAAAAAATTTTTATATTGATCATTATTCACAATATTTTGTCCGTAGTTGGCGCCGTTGTACTCGCCTAAATACATTAATTGTTACTTTTTCTACAGTAAGGACAAACTAATAACGAGGGAATGTTGTGCTTTTCTTAAGTTACCCGTGTTCGATTCTCACCGGCATCACGTTTGCCAATGAACATAAGAGTTAAAAAATTCTATTAAAAAAATACGTTTTTCTCTTCCCCTAAAAATTGTTTTCGGGAATTTCAAACGTATTTTGGTTTTGTAATTAGTTTGATTTCGGGCTTTGAGAAAAGTATCAGTTCCCTGGTACTTTATTTAGTAGTGTGAGTAAAAGTTATTTTCAAATAATCCATTTTTTTTTTTCATCGTTGAAAACTACATTTTTTATTATAAATTTTAATACAGATTTCTGATCGAGGTGGTGGAATACCACGTTCACAAATCGATCATTTATTCAAGTACATGTATTCCACAGCACCACAACCGTCCAAGTCTGGTATGCATACGGTTCCCTTGGCCGGCTACGGCTATGGATTACCAATTTCCCGATTATATGCTCGATATTTTCATGGTGATTTGAGCTTGCTGTCTTGTGATGGCTACGGAACTGATACTGTTATTAATTTGAAGGTAAATTAGATGTTCCGTAACTACGGAATCAAAAAATTTTATTTTTTATCAGTTCAAATATATTACATTTTGCTTGAACAGGTCATTAGATAAAATTTTAAATCACTCAAATCATTTAAGACAAATAATTTTAATTTTGTTCATTTAAAAATAAAAATTTGATTCAATTTGTTGAAATGGTTTAATTTTAAATATTTTTTTTTTTCAACATTTAGTTTATACTTTTTCGGCTCAAATTAGAACTAAATATGTAATTCAGTATAAAAATTACTGATTTTTAAGAATAATTTTTTTTCTTATTCCGATATTAAAATAGATTTTTTCTAAAATTTTGTATAATTTTTTTATCGGTGTAGCTGAATCGATAAGAATTAATTGCTCATTTAAGTTAATTTCTTATTAACATATTTCTATTTTGTTTAGATTTTGCTTGATGAAGCTAATGAACTGTTGCCTATTTTCAATAAGACTGCATCAAAATTTTATCGATCGACTATTGCGACAGGCGATTGGTCTTCGAGCAATGGTAATTTTAGTAATGTTACCAACTGGCATGAAAGGCAACCGCAACAGCCAGATAAAGTTCGTACGTAAATGATCTATATCATTTAAAAATCTATATTTTCATACACTTCGTACTGATTTTTACTGTTGTGTTTTTGACTTTTATCATGTACCTCAATATATTAAATATATGACTGTTATAATCAAAATTTTAAATTTTTTAATTACAAAAAAAAGATTTTGTTTAAAATTGAATTTTGGAAAAAATATTTGTTATTTTGAGATGTTTATAGTAGACAACAACTGTTTAAAGAAACCATTGAGTTATCATGTCCAAAGTACTGCAAAATCAAACCTTCGCAGGACAAAAAAAACCGGTGAATTAGGTGAAGAGAGATATTTGTTTAGTTTAAATATTAACTTTAAGTTTCTGAACTTTACCTTGTAAATATATAGGTTGCTGTGTTATGTGATTTAGGCTTTTTAATTCGAAAAATACGTTCAGTTGAATAAAGATCAATTGAAAAAATTAGGCTTTTGACAAGCTGTATGTTTCCTTGTAACCACTCAAAACGGTGCGTAAAGTCGTTGATTAGTCGATAAATAAATGCATTACTCGCACTTTTTTTTCTTTTTTTTAACACATTTGACGTAATCTTTTGTAGTATAACTAAAGTACCGAGTAAATTTTATTAACTTATTAGTTTGGTTATATATAAATTATGTTCTAAACATTATGAATATATTATGACATCAGTAGCCAACTTTGTGGCTTGCGAGCCACATGGGTGTATGTAAAAAATTATTTGTCACTCTCGATAAACAAAATCGAGTTCTTTTTCATTGTTGTGTTATTTTGGAATTTTTTTATCGTTCTGCATGAATTTCAAAATGTCTTTGAAATTATTAACGACAAATATAAAGAACTAAGTGCAACGCTGTAACAAATTTCTGAATTAGCAAAAGAAGTAAAACAGATAATTATAATTGTTGTAAAAATATTTTAATTCCTTTTTTACATATTTTTTAAACACATATTTAATTGCGCCCCGTGAAACATTTCAAATTTTGAAAAATGGCTCGGTTTGTCAAGGCTTCTGGTTACATCTATTTTATTAGATTCAAAAATTCATTCTTCAAGTGATGATTACTTCATATAAGACAGGCGTTTGTTGTTTAATTTCGTTTATTAGAAAAGTAAAAAATGATGATTATGAGTTTCATTATGTATTCCTTAAAAATCTATATTTTGATACACTTTGTACTGATACTTAACATTGTTTTCCTCCTGAACACCTTCTGGAACCGATTCGTCTCTAATATTAAAAAACCGTTTAAATATTTTTAAATACAATTTATAAGACTTTCTTTATAACTTTTTTTTTATTTTACATAATTATTTGTGTGCTTTAAAACGTTAAATTTTTAAACAGACGTAATTAATTGAAGAGACATTGAATAATTTTTAATTTGTATTAAATATAAATTCACTAATATTCTTTTCATTAACTGTTTTTTTATTTTAGTTCCCGTTGAATTAGATTTACATTTTCAATGATTTAAAAAAAAATTAAGATTTTTAAATCATTTCTTAATTATTATTAATTTATTCGTCGAGAAGAATTGACAAATTACTTTAGATACACAACAGATTATTTAAGCTTCATCCCTTTAGATAAAGCAACAGATTTAAAGAAAGCATTAATTCCTTAGTAGTGCATTGAAATTTTATATTTTATATTAAGGATGACAAAATTAAATTAAATTTATGCATAGACGTGAAGTATAGATTACACGTTTAGAACAATTAGCTGCTGCCATCTTAATGGACTTTAATTAATAAGCGCATGGCCAAATTTAAAACATCAACACTTGAACTCAAAAAATTACAAATCTACCAAAATTAATTGTATTTGATAAAAACTAAAAATTATTTTAAAAAATAAAAAATAGTTTAATAAATAAATTAAATAGTTAAATGAACGTTTTGTTTGCTAAATAAAAACTTAAATAATTAAAAAAACCGTTAAACAGAAACCGTTATAACGAACTTTTGCAATTTAACATGCGCCGTTTAATTTGTTACGTTGAGTTCAAATTAAGTTGTACACAAGTATAACTAACGAAGTTCGAATAGTCTATTAGTTGCTGTTCGACCCTAATACTCTGAAGCACCTGGGTTCGAGTTTCACCGATACCGACGTCGGTATCGGGCCATTTTCCCAATTGAACACAACAGAATCAAGTCCCTTTAATTAGCAACAGCAATTCATATTACACAAGTAGTCTATACTTTGAGTTGGTGAATATATAAATAAAAGAAGAAATTGATTTCGTATCGTTATTTAATAATATGGCGTAACACATATTTGGTTTAGTAATTGTTTAAAATTTTCTGAAATGTCATTTAAAAATTTCTCAATTTCTATGCGCTATTAGGATTTTTTAAATAAATTAAAATTACTTGACATTTTTCAATTTTTCAATAGGCAATTCTGGAAAAAACGTATCACATTCGAAATCTGCATAAATTTCAGTTAGATACAGACGATAAAAATACTTTGATTGCAAAGCTTCCTATTATTGATTAAAAATAAATATGTTAACATTAGATTGTGAAAAACGTACTTTTATGTTTTTCGCAGTCTGACAATGGAAAGCGGGCCACATAAAAATACGTATTTAGATTTGTACTCATAAAGCAGATCGTATAATATTAAAATAGTTCTACTTGAAGTTTACACATAGATATGCGAAAGCACCTTTTAGAGAAGATTGTTGATGCTGGGAGGAAAAAAAATCTACAGAGATAATATCCCGTGCGCCTAACCAAAAAGTACGGAGTGAAACGTGTTTTATATGTAGTTTCTGCGGTATTTTACTTCACAGAGGAATATTTCTACCATAGTGTGAAGTACTATTAGCGTATTACGGTTATATTTGTTCTTGCTATGAAAAAATACTTTGAAAAGATTTATAAAACATTAAAAATTTTCTATTTTCGTGATTTTTTAAATATACCGCTTTTTTATATTATAATAAGCATAGTATATATATTTGAGTGCTAAATAAAAAAGATTTCGTCAAGAAAAACGAAGTAGTTTTGAATTTTTTTAACTCTCACACACTGAATGCTTAAACTCTTGCGCTTCCCGAAAGGACACATGCTACATGTGTAATTTGGCGGCGAAGCACACCCGCACACCAAGTGTTAATAAACAAAAATAAAAATTTTAATACTTTATAAATTGAAGAGCCACCAATAACCCAAAGATTATTTATAACATTAGACCAATGTGGATCTGAAATAGTTTCAAACAAATGTTCAAAACTGGAACAAACTAAGACATTCTGATTCCAGTTATTATTACATATCAATTCCTCGAACGACGTAATCCATTTATCGTCACGACTTAGAACAATATTAATACGATTCTGTAAAGGTCTGTATTTTTTCGGAATACAGTCCCATGTAATGCGACCCATAATCACTGCATTCTTTTTACCAAACGTGTCACATTTTGATGTCATTTTGGAAAAATAGTTCAATTCAGACCTTTGCTCGAATATATTCATTTAAAAATATTTTGCTTAAGGTTTACGTTTTCTGAGAAAAGGGACTTAAGTATCTTCAAAAACGTTGGGTAAGATGAGTTGAGAATGTCTGGCTTGTACTGAGGGTTTTGAACAAAAAAATAAATGATCAAAATCCCACGAGTTCTGTGATGGTCAAAATATAGTCTGTGTTTTCGCAATGTATTGCGTTTCGTAAAGGCACCACCGACTCACTTATTGCTACTCAAATATACACTTTATTTGGAAAAATTTACAATAATAAGGAAACAATATTAAAACTAAAATCGCTGTCGCGTAGCACAGTCACAGATACGCATGCTCCTTCATGCACTGGTTGACGTCTCTTGATACATCAACGTTACCAGACATAACATTGCTTAAACCCAAAATGGGAAAAAAATTACGTTAGAAAAAATTGTGCATTTTTGCACACATGTGCAAAAACAGTAAGAAGCCTAAACCTCAAATTTTAATACAGAATGAAAAGGGGTTTCCATGGACGTAGTATATTAAAGTCCATGAGGGGTTCCTTCACGAACAAAATGTACAATAATCATCCCCCTTCACTCAACTTGATGAAGTTTTTGAGCGTCACATTGGGGTCTAGAATATAAAATTAATAGGAGCTGCCCTGCAAACCAAATTTAAAAAATTGTGATAAAGTTGTCACAGTGACGTTTATAGATGTCGCAAGAAAGAAAGTTCGGTTTTGGTCAAGTGATTTCAAGCAATTTACGACTTTCCTCGTTGAAACATTTCTAGGTTTTCCCTTTTGTATCTCATGGTTTGCAAGATAAGGTTTTCAAAGACGACATTAGTATGCTAAAATGGAGTTTTGAAAAAAAAAAAACGATTTTAAAATTCGTATTGTAACGTTACTGTAAACACGCCTTCAATTGAAGGAGCGATTAATTATGATTGGCTATTACTTTAATGACGTCGTTAACAAAATGTCATTTACACATTTTTAGGTATTAAAATTTACTCTTGCGTTAAAAACTATTTTTCGACACATTAAGACCCTTTCCTTGAGAACGCCACAATAGTTAACGACCAACAATAAAAATTATTTTCTAAATCAAGATTATATTTGTGTTATGGATTATTACAAATTAATTATATTATTTTTATTTTCAAATAGATAAAAAAATTACTTTTTAAAAACACGGGGATATTCTAGTAGCCATTTTTTCAAACAGTGATGTCACTTTTAGAAAATATAAAGTATCATCCTTTCGGTACAAAAAGGATACCATTCCATTAGCCTACTCTTTTAATTTCTTCATTTAAAAAGGAACACATTTACCCAAAATCAACATGAAAAAGACGCAAACGTGTGACAAAAGTAATGCAAAAAGAAGCAATGCTTTAGATGTAAGTCAGACATTTAGTCGAATTTTAGCAAATGAGGACAACTTGTAACGCCTTTTTATCTCTATTTTAGAGTAAATGCTAAAAATTTGGCTAAAACTGTCTAATATTACCTATCTCGTCATTATTAATTTGGTCAAATTTTAACTTATTTTTAATCTTTAAAAATGCAAATTTACCAATTTGTGCTGTACGGGCATGAGCTTTC
>AGDA01024205.1:0-10189 GCA_000281935.1 Mengenilla moldrzyki | reverse complement strand
GGCGGAAATTTTATAATTTTTTTTTCAATGTATAAATATAAAATATCAAGTCGATTAGAAAAATCGAAAGAAATACAAATAAATAGTTAATATTAATTATAAATAATCAATAAAATAATCAAACAAACACGTTCGACGTATCCAACCACTTTTCAGTTAGTTTTGTGCGGCTGCCGTAATAAATTAAAAAATAAAATGCAGCTCCTAATAGCATCATGCGTGCCCACCCTTACTATACGACCTCAGAAATATTATCTTGTGTAATTATATGTATGGTGTATAACACATTTGATCATAAAAATGTCAAAACTATAGAAAAAAAGATGATTTTTCCCTATTTAATTTATAACAGCATTCGAACACTTTTAAAACGGCTTTTAGATTTTTAAATCAGGGTTGAATAGCCTTTTTTAGCAACGAGCCTATCTAAATTTTGAAATTTTGGCGCGTCATAATCACTTTCCTTAATAATATTGGGGACTATAATCGTATTATAAACATTAGATTACAAACATAAAAAATTTGAAAAAAATAATTCAATGCGTTCTCATGTACTTGATATCTCGCATGTTGAATCAATTCATATTAACCCTTTGCGCTCGAGGGGCTTTTCTGTCGGGTGAAATAGCAATTCCATAGTAGTCAGCCACTCCCGCTTATTTCACGAGTTCTTTATTGTTAACTTAAAATAATTTTAAACACCATAAAACACTTTAAACTCGTATATTTTAACATTATACCTATTTTTTTAACTTAATGAAAAACATTTATTGAAATTTATATTTTATAATTTTTGTTCTTATGATATTTTGGAAAATAATCTGTAATGTGAATTCTTGATTTGTCGGAGCATGTGTCATAGTAGTACACAGATTGTCGCCGTTGGCCGGACTTTCTTTAGGAACAAACCTTGCAATCCTTTTATTGTCCCATCAAAATAACATGCAGCTTCTCATTTAGTCAGATCACTTCAGAAGTGCTCTGTGAAGGAGGAGATGTGCTAGGTTGTTTTTGTCGAAAGTCTCCTCTCAATTGATTAACTAAACTTTTCAAATATTATAGGTAACTACACGGTCGTTCTTTTCCCTGCTTCTTTACTGATTTATAAAAAATATATGAATTCATGGAGCAAATATCCAAACCTCAAAAAAATTGTTATCGCCACTATTTGACGAATTTTCTTAAAAAACAATATGTCGAAGTTAGTTGGTCAGCTCGATCAACACCGCTCGTAAATTTGATGTAACAATAATATATATAAAAGCCTAATTCTTTGTGTCGAAACGCTCAATTTATTGTCAATTTGAACACTAAATTTGAATTTTTATTGAACACTAGATTTGAACTTTTATCGAACACTAAATTTGAACTTTTTATAATATAACAGCCTAATTTGTTCTGTGTCAGAACGCTCAATTTATAGTCGATTTGAACACTAAATTTGAACTTTATACGTATTTTTGAATGAAAATTGGAATTTTCAAACGCACACAAGATGTTTTAGTTAATGTTTTCAGACCATTTGATAGTTTACCTGTCATGCAATGCGAAAATTATATTGAATAAATAAATTGAAAAATCGTCTTACGTTGAAAATATGATCTAAACGTGTTATGAATGTGTTTTGTGCGCTGTATTAATACTATAAAATTGTTGTATATGTGCTTTCAGCCTGTTCTGTGTTTAATTTAAATAACTTTTTAACGTATGAAATATCTGTTATGAATGTGATGCGAATATGTTGTAAATTTTGCTTTTGTATTAAATTATTTTATAACCATTATTAAATAGTTTTAACTTTACAAAAGATCGAATTTTACAGTTGAATAAACAATTTTTCACGTTTAGAAAATTTTTTATTGTAACGCGCCCCACTTTTTACTGGTTTGGTCAAATTCTATGACTATCATATTGTTTAGGTGGGATGCTGAAGTTTTTTATATTTATGCGCGTTTTTTCTAAACTTTAACACTCATCGAGTGGTGAAAGGTCTACATGATTGTCTCTTTCGTTCGGTATGATTTCGATATCTTAAAGTCAATCTTTAAACAGCGAGGACTCATACCATTATTATTTACTAAAACAATATCTGAAAAATGTTTTTAGATCTGCATAATTTAACTGAGATCTAGCAAAGCAGAAGTATATACGGTTATATTATAATGTGCGAGATATGATCAACAGCTAACGAAGCAAAAGCATGCAGATCTAGGTTTGGTTATACAGGATATTACCATTTGCTAAGCCTTGAGGTCAAGTATCAACATATAAAGTAACGTTTATGGTGCCGGACGTATCCAAGCAATCTTATATTTTAACGATCCACAACATGCATTGAGTAGAACACTTCGGATTTCTTGCCATCAATGAGCATGATCGTCAATATTTCTCCTCCATTTACAATAATATTAATTTCATAATAAAAAATTTTATAAATTAAATATCTATCCCATTGGATTCTATGTTGATATCTGATTTTTGACTTATTTAATTTTACGTCTATGTAATAATTCTTTTATTAGCATATGTACGAATTTTTGAAAATTGAAATGATAAAAAAACCTTTTTTAAGTAAAAGCCAACTTGGTTTAGGCTTTCTACAACGCACTTTTTCATTTGCCTTGCGCCTCACTATCATATCTGTTTCTTAATCTTTTTTTTATGTGATAAATGAACGAATTTTAGTTTAAGCCACATTTCAATTAAGTTAGTATTTACAGTAAAACCCCAAGTAATAACATTATTAAATTATTAAAAATGAAAATTAAGAAACATATACTTGATGTTGCAGTAATTTTTTTTGCAATTTTATTTGTAGTAAGTAAATAAATTTAATACGGTACCAAAACACAGACTAAAAACATTTATCATGACACTTATCTTTTATAACATATGTTACAAGATAAATTAGTTCTAATTGCTAACAAACAGAACTAGTAAAAGAAAATACTTGGTCAAACATGTTCTATGAAATATTTATAGAATATTTACAAAAAACTTTTCAAAAATTTTGAAAAAGTACATCGATTTTCATAGAAATTGATTGTTATGTTGTAGTATGTGTTACTAATCAACGATTATGCCATATGGTAACTCAGCAATTTCACTCAATGTGACTAAGCTACGACGTTTCCGTTTGAACAAATCTATTTGAAAAAATAATTATAGTTATTGATATAGTTAACTACTAAACAGATTTTTTTATTAGTGATTTAAAAAAATGAAAACACTAATTTTGTTTTTTACATGGAAAATATTGAACAATAGATGGCGTTATTTGGCGAGTAAAATTTGTATGTAGAGTGTTGTGAATATTTTTATTCGATTTTATAACACAAATTTCTGCATATAGCTTTCTGCCTTTTTAACTAGCGACTTGAGCGCTCTCTGTTGTTTAAAATGTGTGTTTTTCATTCAGCTTTTTCAGTGAAGTTTATAAAATGATTTTAACTTGTACTAAAGAAGATACAGATACGCCGACTCTATTTTGAGTGGTTCTGAACAAAAGACAGCGCTTTAAGCTATCACATGTAACTTTATTACTGGTGAAGCCAAAGTTTCTGATAAAGATGCAATGTTTTGCTTTTTAAAAACGTATAGTCGAAATTCCCAGGTAAAGCTCTATTATCTCTTTTATGCTACTTCTACGCGATCAATACCAACTTAAACTTTCAGGGTTTTTCTTTTTCAAAATGGAATCATTTTGAAAATGATTCACAGAACAGAACAGATTCACAGAACAGATGTATATAGAAGCGCAACGCTTATTGTATTCGTAAAGCGGAGTTCTTAGAAGTCAAGACCAGGACCATTAGGCGCGCTGCTTTGAAAATGACGTCAGTGATGACGTGTGTGTATTGTTATAGAATAATTTTTTTTTCGTGATGAATTTCAAAGCTTTTAGTGACTATTGATTTTGTTTATTTTTTTATTTTTATCATGGATGTCTATTATTTCTATTATTTTATCTGTGTATAGCAACACAAACGCTCGTAGTGGCTCTGGTCCGGATAAATGAAAAGAAAAAACGCTGCTCTATTGAGAACAATGCACGTTGAACTTCTATGATTACTGTTCTGTGGTGTATCTGTATTTTTGTGTTTGTACACTGAGAGAAATTTTTTGTAAATTAATTTAATACAAAGGTACTAGTACACGCTATAAAAAATATTTTACATATAATTATTTATATTTAATAAAAGATGTTAATTTATAGAAATGCAGTGCTATCAATAGTTAATTCTTAAGTTTAATTATTTCAAAAATGTTAGACTAAAACTAGTAAGCTCTCCATGCATGTTGCCCATTTATAACTAAAGCCTAGAAAAACCAAGGGATAATATAATTTAAAATTTGAGGCTATTTTGACGATTAAAATGTACAAAATTATTATACCAAATGTATAAATTTAAAAAACTTTTTGAAAATTGTCAATAGTAAGAGCAGAATACGTTTGTATGACTTAACTGTAAATTTAAAATGTTTTTTTATAGTTGATAAATGTTTGATATTTTGGTACATAGAATAAATGATCCAAAATTTTAAAATAATTTTTTAATTTCAGATTTTTGATTTTTTAAGCATTTACTTAACTACACAGCTTCCGTTTAGCTTCCATAACTCGTCTTTAAAAACTCTAATTATCATGTACAATATAACTAGTGTTTTTTTGATTATCACAAATTTATTATCGATTTACGCCGTGATTAAAAAGATGTGGAGGACCATGATTTTTGTATGTTTTTTAATAACTATTTTTAAAACAATCTTAATTTTAAATTTTTACGACATCGTACTCATATGAGTAATGATCGTATCACAATTCATTAAAAACGTTTCTTGACAATTTTAAAACAATCGAAATTTAATAATTCCTTTTAATCATCTTAAAACGTCGCAAAATGGGGTAATTTTCCATTTTAGATGGCTAAAATTCAATTTCGTAAAATCAATTTGACACTAAAAAAATTATAAAAGATCGTAAGCTAAATAGTTATAGTATTTATTTTTACTGTTATTTTTACTTTATTTTTAGTTTGGAATGTGCAAATTCATCTACAAATGTACCATTTTTAACCGAATTTTCTCCTTCAATTTTCTATTTTTATTATAAGTTTATTGGTGATTTCTTGCTTTTTGTTTAAAGATATAAAATATGTTATTATGATTTTATATGAAGAAAGTAATGAAATTTAATTTTTGAATATTTTTAATTCTTAAGCTTTCTCCGCCATGTGTGTACACGCTTCTTAAAACTTAAGCTTCCATTTAATCTTCTAATTTTCTCTTCACAAATTTCTATGTTTTTGTTATACTTCAGGGTGTTTCCGAGTAAAATTTTTAATTTTATATAACACTTTGAAATTTTGTAAACTGAAGCGTTGAAAAATCAGCTGCGGAGTACCACGATTTTTTAAAATATGGTGGTTTAATTTCATATTTATTTCTTCGTCAGCTTTTATAAAAAGAGTTTGTTATTTTTAAGACCGTCTGGAATTTAGTTACTGACAATTAATCTCCAACACAACTAGCGTGAAATCGACTTTTCTTTCAAATTTAAAGTCAGATAAAATTATTTAATTGATAATGAACACTTTGAAAGCATTTCTTAATTTTGGCCGCATAAAGTGGTCAAATACCCTACTGTGCGTCACAATGACCAAGTGGCTGTACGGGGATTGTTTAACAAATTGTAGAATTTGTATAATCTCGTAATTTCTTACAAAGAAACGTTTTAATTTAGTTTTTGATCAAACTACACACAATCGATTAAATTTTATTCATTCTTATAACAAAAAATAGGTATGTGCAATGAACTTTTTCGGTATAATTTTCGGTATGCTTCAAATCACCATGTATAATCCTTACAAAGTTGAAAGTATAGTACATGAAATGGAAATATATAATGAAGAAATAAACACCAACTTACTAGATTTTCTACAAATAAATGTAAGTTTTATCACCTTATATTTTTACTAGGACAGAATGGATGAAACTTGCCCTGTATCCTCAAAAAAACAAGATTTCCACGAAAGTTCGTTACTTTTTATCGGCGGACTTGTCCACGAAGATTTTTTGGAGTCGATAATATTTTGAGATTTTTTGTGGGAGAAAAACTAATTGCATCCTTTCATTAAGACACTGCGTAGTTAGCTTAACAGTAAATACTCTTGATCAGAGATAGCGTGGTTGAAAACTTTTGATTGGGACAACCTAATATATTAGCGAAAATTTATCCCAACGATATTATTGTCACATATATCTTAAATTCTATAAACATAGTTCGCAGATTAAAAAACAAAATTGCTTTATATTTTCAGTACTCCAGAATTATATTTTTGACAATTCTAGGGTAAATGTTGTGGCGTTACAGGACCTAATGATTGGATTGAAAAGAATAAGGAAATTCCAGAAAGCTGTGGTAACTTTACGATTGGTTGCGGTAAATATGATGACAATGTTACCGTTGTTTTTAGTTGGCTCGATTTTATTTTAACCGTAAAATTTGAATATTTAGCTTACCGAAAGAACAGTGATATATCAATTGTGACGTTTCATCCAACTAAAGACTAAAATTTTCCAATTTATCTAAATTTAGTGAAAAATTCCTTCATTAAAATGAGCATGGGTGATACCAGTATTCAAGATAAATGTAGTGAGATTTTTACACGTGTGGTATTGTCATCAAGTTATGTCCCTGCGAGCCAAGACTCATTTGTAAAAGTGTTACTTTCATGTTGACAATACTTTAAAATATTGTCTAAATAAGTTTTGCAACGGATGTTAATTTCCGTTTAAAAAACGACATTTATTTAAAACTGTTGTAAAACTTTTATAACAATCTTTCTTTAGTGTTGATAAAATGTTAAAAAGAAGTTACAACAGATGTTAATTTCCGTGTTATGAAACACGGACTTTCGCAAAAATAGTTTAAAACTTCATAAAACAGTATAAAAAGTTGTTAACACTTTTTTGATTAGATAAACGTCATTGGGACTCTAAAAATGTAATTCCATTTTTCAATAAATCTAAGGTGACCAACTGTACTCATTCACTGAGTTTTGTACTCTTTTTTCGCAAATCGTATTCTTTTAAAATCCTGAACTCTGAAAGTACTCATTTGCATAAATTTATACTCATTTGTACTTCTAAAACATTTTCTTAGAATATTTTATTTCAATTTTATTAATTAAATATTTAAAATTATTTTGACAATGATTTGAATTTCACGCGAGCATATTGCTTGTCGTTTCCGGCACGTCAGAGGACAGGGCAAACATCAGACACGAGTTTGAGTATAATTTGAATGTCGCGCACTTATATGGCTACCGCTTCCAGTATAATTGAGAGATCATATTATATACCTAGAGAGATAGATAGATACTACAGACTTTTCCTCTAATAGTTTTGACGCATGCGTAGTATGTACGGCAAAGTTTTATGGGAATTCCTTTCTGTTTAATTAAGTGTACTCTTTTTGAACAAAAAATAGTTGGTCACCGTAATGAATCAGATGTTTTGAAGTAGCTTTAAAAATATTTATGAATATAAAAAACATGTATAAATAGAATAAAAAAAATCTTAAAATTATTTAAAATAATGTTGAAAAAGTGTGTAAAATGATATAAAAACATGGATAAAAAGTATAAATTAAAACTTTAGATATATCTTAAAATAATTTTAAAACTTTCCGTAAACAGTGTTATAAAAAATATCAGTAAATAATAAAATAATCACTCAAAGATGTTGTAAAACAGTGTTAAAAAAGCTTTGGAACAATGTTATAAAAAAATTAAAGACAATATTATTTCAATATTAAAATAACATATGAGACGTGTTAAAAAACATTATAAACACTTTTACTAAGCATTAACTTGTATTTAAAAATGTTTTGGATCGCAACGATAACTTTTAGTGTGGATTAAAATCAAATCAAAAATATGCCACTTGTATGTAGGAATAATTGTAAATTTAACATCACAGAATAACACAGAAAGCAATTTGAATATTACTGTGTGCCATAACACGTTTATAAACATGTTAGTTTTACGCAAAAGTATTGTAATAATGTTTTGAAACATGTTTTGTATGTTACAAAAATTTTAAAAACATGTTATTTTAAAAATGTTTAAAACGATTTTCAAAACTTTTTTTAATTTTAGTTCTTAACATTATTTTATCGTTAATTTCATTTATTTCAATATATTTTTATATCATTATTTAAAGTCCTTTTTAGCATTGTTTCTTAACACGTTCTTGATGTTATTCTTACGTTGCATCGTTTTTATAATTTTTTAAAACATTTTTACTATTGCTTGTTTAACATATTTTATATTTTGTTTTATAATATGTCTTATCACGTGCTTGAAAATTTATTTTCAACATTGTTTTAAACATTTTAATTATTGTTTTATAAAGAAATTATAAAAGTTTTCAAACATTTTTTAAAATTTATCGTTATACCAATTGCAGTAGTTTGATACTGAGTAAATATGTTATATTTGTGACTTTAAATATAAAATGTTTAATTTAGAAAAACATTTGCTGTAAAGGGTAAAATATAAACATGTTTTTAGTACATTTATATCCTGCACTTTTTTCAAACCTTTTGCTGATTATGGGCAAAGAACAAAAATATAAACCTAATTACTGCAAATATTAAAGACAAGTTCTATATTGATTAAACAACTGTTATAAAAGTGTATCACAACTAGAAAATTAACTTGCTTGAAAACATTAGAAATTACATATGGAATAACATATTTACAACATCATTTCTACATGAAAAAACATTTTTTAAACATGTTTTGGCACAAAGGAATAGAAGAAAATCATATTGTTTCGTTTCACTTTCTTCTGGTGTATGGTGTAAATCTAGACGTATATAATTCGAAACGTTATACGAATAAAATTTAAATCCTTTTTTTTTCAATTGAAACAGTGCGAAAGTTTAAAACACAAAAATTAATAAGACCCGGCAAACCATATGAGTCTAATTAGTCGCAGAGTCGACTCAAAGTCGACTAATTAGAATGACTGTTTTTTTTTAAGGAATAAAATTCGGAGTCTTCTCAAAGTCGACTCAAAGTTGACTAAAAAGTGTTCACTTCGACGTATCAAGTTAGACTCAAATACGTCGTCATTTGAGTCTAGACTCAAATGAGTCAAATTTCAGTCGACTCAAATACATCTCATGGTTTGCCGCAGACTCATATAATTACTTATTTGATCTGTGATATCACTATTTTTTCAGTTTTTAAGCTTCAAAATACTTATTATTTATTTTTTATGTAGGTGGCTTATATAACTGTGATGTCCTGTTGGATAATGAAGCGGCGGTATAAAAAGAAATATTCAAAGCACCAAAGAAATTCTAAAAATTAGCCTCAAACAAAAAGCCCCATAGCGAATAATTTTTTTTTTAATATTTAGTTGGTGGCGGGTTATTTTTTCTTCTTATATATCAATGGTGGCCAACACATTTTCCGTGGTCGACTGATCGACCGCAAGTATAAAATTAAATAATTTATGTTTAAAAATAAAAGTATACTTGAAAATATAACAAGACATTTAATTATGATCCTGAACTAAACATCAGTGTTTAAAATAGATGTATACCAGCCAATCAAAACAACTTTTTAAATGGATAACGGTTTATAATATACTCATAAGGTATTATCGCAAATTCAACCCGGTCAATCTAGCTATGATGCCATCAGGTTAAAAGATACTCTACATGTAATAACTTGTATTAGAAATTTTGTTGATCCAAGTATCTTGGCGAATAGACTTTGACTAGCTTGAGTTAACTAGATTGAATTTACAAGAACACCTATAATCGCCAGCAAACTATATTTTACAGAATAAATCACTTTTAAGGAGTAAAATTCTGGCCACGCCTGTTAATATGAACGGGGTGAATTTTATAATTTTTATCATTGTACCAAGCGAGATCAATAATAAAAGTTGTTTACTATATTTTAACATAGAATTAAATGGGAAAAAAACATTATTTCTTAAATTGTACTAAAAAATAAATTATTAAACGTGTTATGACAGTTGCTGCCCTCACATTTTATTTTAAAATTTATGTAATCCGCATATATATAAAAATGCTATTTTTTTTTCTCTTTTTTTTATTTTCTAATTGTTACAAAATAACACTTTGGAATAAGTCAAAAGATAAAAA
>AGDA01024141.1:0-18683 GCA_000281935.1 Mengenilla moldrzyki | reverse complement strand
ATCAATTGGTTAATCAGAAAAAAATTTTTATATTGGAAAAACATATTATGCCCCCTCCAAAAAATTGGCCATTAAAAATTCAAAAATTTTTTTCATTTTTGTCATACACTTAATGTGTACTTTCAGAAAATATATTGCTTGTTTGAGGTAAAATTTTGGTGTTCCCTAGTGTTATTCAACAAATACATATGACTTTTAAATGCTGAAAATTCAAGCAAAATTTTAACTGTATTCTACTATTATGATTCCAATGATTTTACATAACTAAATACAGCTTGTCAGTTTAATTATAACATAAAAAATTATATAAAAAATGCATTTTATCAATAGCTTTTTATAAGCATATATAATAAGTTATTTGTAATGTATAAAATATACGACGAGTATATTTTTTTGATATTTTTCACATAAAAAGTCATTTCATTAAATCACTTTTAATAAACCTTATATAAAAAATATAACTTTTTACATTTTTTATGCGTTAAAAAGTCTGTCAATAAACATACAATTTATACTTCGCATACTATATTTGCTGTGTGAAATTTAACCTAATGACACAAACTTTTCGAACAAAACGAGATTCGAGAAGTATATCGTTTGAGCTATTGATGATATTAAAAACATATTTAATAAATTACTTACTTCAAATTAACTTCGAAATCAACAATAGATTGCTGTGAAGTATTTGGCAAAGGAATCGACGTGCATGTGCGTATGAATTCGCTAAAATCTGAACGCACCTTTAGTTTTGCATCGCCAGTAAAACTCCATAGTAAGGCATAAACTAAGCTTTTTTGAACATACTTTTCCAAAATTTCTTGTGACAAAGGAAAATCAGCATGATGATGATTATATTGAAGAACATTCCTAAGAAGTTAATTTTAATACACAAGAAACACCAATCTCTTCTACTCAACCGGAACAAAATACTGGTGAAATTTAATATAAATTTTCCATTAAAAATAACAAAATTTTGCTTCAATTTTTGTGATTACGATATATAAAACTTTAATGTCATTTAAATTATTACTACGGTGAGAGGTAAAAAAATATTAACAGCCCTTTAAACGTTTCGCGTCTAAAAAGTATACAAAATTCGTCCTAAAATAGCTAATAGATATCTCTATACTGATGAAGTAGAGTTTTAAAATTACTTAAGACACATTTGAAACAAAAAAAGTTTATTCTAAATAGGAAAAACATAACTATTTTATGTTTTTATGTTTTTATATTTTCTGTTTTAAATTTGTTAAAAAGCAAAATAAAAATCACAGTATAAAAATTAGAAATAGTTATTTCACATAAATGTATCATTTTGGTTCATTTTTAAGGCACAGCTTAGACGTTAAAAGAAAGAAATATTTCTTGTGAGACAACTGAAATTAAATTTATTCCTAAACAACTTAAAAAAATTTCTAAAGAAATTTTTGAACTAAAAAGTTTTGTTGTACGAGTAGAAAGAGTTAATGACAAAAAATCGTACCTAACACTTTGATTAAGCATAGAAAATAATGAACTTAGGGCTCGAAATCGTGTAAAGTCCATTATATGCTCTTGTTTCTGAACAAATTCTAAACAACGTTCTACCAAGCCGTTCGGCGTTAAGAACTGTAATAAGATGTTGGCCACGTCTTGCTGCAATTGTAACGTAGGCGTAAGTGTATCCTGTTGAATTTCATCAGCAACCTTAACAAAACTACTATCCTCATCTGTTTCATTCAAAGGAATATTCCTTAAGCGGGCAATATAATTCTCGAATATCATTTCAGTAGAGAGAACATCTTCAGAAAACCACACCATCCCACAACGGGAAACTGTGGCCAACGTAGCGTATTTCAAGTCTTGAACCTCGAACATTACTCGAACGTTCGGCGGTAAAGATAAGCGTTCCCCGTTTGGCAAAGTTAGCAGTTTATTATCGTCTAAGACCGAGTTTAGGTTCTCTACCCATTCAGGGTCCACATCGCCATCAAAAATAATCCACTGTCTTTTACTGATTTCGCCACGGACATTATCAATTATCTTGCGAAGAACATGCGTAAAAAGACCATCAGTCCATTCGCGAGTGTTGGGATCCAAAACACCGTATAAGGCTTCTTTACTGATAGCTTTAGGATCTATAACATGGGCCACACCCTCTACACCTTCGTATCGTTCAAGGGCTTTCAGAAGAACCTTCCATGCAGTGCTTTTACCTGATCCGCTGGGTCCAACCATCATTAGTCCGTGGTTCAGGTTTGATATTTGATATAGTTGAAGAACCTTTAAAAGCAAAAAAAAAAATAAATAAGAAACTAATATTTAACACGTTCGCTACGATGTCATATATGTAATGAAGCAACAAGTCCGATGTCCAATATTAAGAATACACTACAATAAATGAGAATCGATTACATTGATCTATAATGTTTCATCATTTCATCATTTTCATCAGAATTTCTCAGGTATTAGAAGACCTTCAACGATAAAAACAACACACGTTGTGATACAAATTGTTAATAGTTGCTTAACTAGTTACATAAAATAGCTAAAGAATAAAAAAACAATTTACTTAACTATTTGAAAATAGTTGATTTGACGATGTTCAAAAAATCATTTTTTATTCTCTAAAGTATTTTTATGAAATAAGTTACTATTAAACATTATTAAAAATATGGTGCTAGCAAAGCATTGATCATAATTATTACAAGCATTTCGAATAATTGCATTTCTTATCTCATATGTCTCCTGAAAGATCGAGCTCGAGTACCGATCCAGACAAATATATCCCACTGTTTAAAATGTGTTCGTGGTACCAGAAAATACAATCTTTGAAACAAACAATGTGCTTCATGTCTCTTTCAGCTACTCAATATTCGTCAAGATATGAACACCATTGGAAAAACTGTTTCGATTTGCATCTTGGTAGCGAACGTGATATAAATTTAATATAAAAAGACCTTTTCGACCCAAGTGCTTCCAAAATCATAGTTCTAAACGATTCAAAGCAGCATGAAGAAGAAAATTCGTTTAAGTTTTTACAATAAAACGGATTGCTTTAAAAGTTTCTGTGATAAACGTATACAGAACGACAAAAGAACCCTAAGACTCATTTCTAATTAACATATATCAAATAAATCTTTGTTCAATAAGATTACATATATACACAATTAGGGTAATGCTGATATAACTATATAACAAATAAAACTATTGGTTAAAATACCAATAGAAAAAACTACTAAAATGTCAAACTTACCACCGTTTTTTTCTGAAAACAAGACATTCTCTGAAAATAAGTCCTACCGTGTTTCAGAAGAAAATGACATGACTATAATTGAATAAATATTAAATATTAAATGAAAAACTATAAATACACGTTTATTTTGGCTCTCCACCGAAATTAAGTCTTAGCGCGTATTTCGGACAAAAAAAAAGTAAGACAGTGTCTTATTTTTGGAAAACCACGGTAGAAATTTCATCGTTTAAAGACCCCATAAAATAGTAAAAAAATATTGGTTTTCGTGAAATTTGTTAATGCCTTTAACACTTTACCGACCGGTCGCCCAGCTGTATATTTTCCTTGTCAACGACTGTTTTTTGGTGAGTCGGTTCGGATTACCATTTTCAATTTCAAGTTTAGTCAGTCGATATAGCGAGTGATAAGCTATATTAATATTATAAATCATTGTTAGGTTGCCCCGGAAAAAAGCCCGATTAATAGACGATCGATCGTTAATCGTTGATGACAAAAAACCTATTAATAAGCAATCGGTCGGTAAAGTGTTAAGTATTGTTTATAAAACCTAAAAAGCCGCACAGAGTGTAAAGAAAATTTCCTATTCTTCAACATGTCTAATTTTAGCATAATAGCATACGTCAATAAGAATATTTTTAACAAACCTTTTCCATCCAAGCAGTACCATGTTCATCACCTTCCCCAAATACCAAAAATTGCTCCCGACACACTTTACGAATCTCTTCTTTTAAGCCCACCATTTCAGCACGTCTGTAAGCCACCGATGGAAATACGTCATTTAGCAATGAAAACAATAACGGTATGTCTTCAGCGACTAATTTCGGTACTAGAGTCTCGCAAACACTCTGTATTAGAATTTCCTGCTCTTGTAAATGTTCCGCGATAGCGGACTCACACACAGTGTCCTTCTTTAGTTCTTTGATCTTCATGATTCGATCACGCTTTACATTACCGGCTGAGATTAGAACTGACTTTAACGCTCGAAGACCAAAATCATAATGTGACTGATTCGAGAGTTGTTCGTCACAAAGTCTATATTAAGTAATCATTGTTTATGTATACTACATCTTAAGACTGTGAATTCTTACTCCCTTCACAAAAGAATCTTAGAAAGTATAGCACCAGCTATAGAATAATGAAAATTATTCATTCATTTTTTGGCAGTCTTAATTTTGATTTTGAACTGATCGAGACAGTTAATACAACAATTATACTACAAACATTAAATGACGTTTAAAATAAGTATTTTATTAGCCTATGTGACGTCTGAATATTTTTAAATTTTACATAGAATTCTATGAGTTACTTCTTCAGTTTATTATAAACATTTGTACATAATAAAAACTTCAGGCATTGAAATTTTGGTATCCTATTAAACTATTATAAAATCTGAAAAAAATCTTTATCATTTCTTATTTTAATTAAGTAAACTAAAAAAGAAATTTTTTAATGCAATCGAAGTTGTACTTTAATGAGCCTAAAATTTTTATCTTATTATGTTAAATAAATTATAGAATATATTCAATTTACTAAAATTTATGTCTCAATAAAAATAATATTAAAAAGATTCACTGGTATTTTTACACCATTCACAGTCTATTTATTTTTAAAAACTTACTTGAAAAATGGTACAATTTTATTAGCAAGCTTTTCAGCTGATCTAAAGCCCTGCGAGAACAGCATAACTTCAGCAATAAGTTGTCTATCCGGCGTAGTCATTGCTAATGATCTGAACAACTGTTTCAAATTGTCTGGCAAATTCGATCGGCCAGCATAGCCAGGATTCATAGTGATAAAAATAGCCATATCGGTGGACACTTTAACTTGTTTGCCAACCAATTCTACCACAATATTCGAAACTTTATCGCCAGTCTGAGACTTAAGGGCTTCTTGAATCGTCTGTACCTGCTGCGAGACAGCAGACAGCATCCGTTCCTCAAGTCTATTGAACTCATCAAAACATCCCCAAGCACCTACTTGACACAAACCCACAAAAATACGCCCCATGGCTTGAAAGTCGAACGTTTCATCACAGTTAAAAACTAACACAAAACGGCCTAGTTGATGTCCCAAAGCTTTAACTGATTCTGTTTTGCCAGTGCCGGCGGGACCGAAAGGAGAGCCACCCAAACGTGCCTCTAGCGCTTGCGTCATTGTCAAATAACAACGGTCAGTAAGTGGAGTTTGAACAAGTCTATCATGGACTCCGAGATACTCGAAGCCGTAGTTGAACTTGGCATTTGCCATGTGAATTGTAAGCTTCTTTAAGACTTCTGGATTTCTAGGATCAAAGTAGAAGCGCATCTCACTGAGCCATTCAAAAGATTTTGGGGACGTGATGTTCTTAAGAATCAAACGACGAGTCACTGTTCGTTTATGTACAAATTCATTTATCTAAAGATCACTTACAATGTTAACCCCTTTAACAGAATCAAATATTCAAATGCACAGCTAGTGTTTTGAATTGACTGTTGCACATTCGTGAGTTTTTTTAGGTAATTATCACATATTTAAAAACATGTTACAAGAAAACTGCCCTCAGTATCAAAACAAGAGCTTTTTGTTGTTGTTTTTAAAGTGCTAAAAAATAGTCGGTCCAGTTCACATAACAACTGTCAATTTCCCATTTACTTAGCTTGAAAAAAAATTGTCAGAAAAGAAGTATCCATAACATGACAGTAACATAAAAATTATTCAGTTTGAAAACTAATTATCTTGTTAGACGTTTCTATAGCACAATAGTAAAAAAAGCTCTACCGTGTAAAATGAAGAAAATAATTATAAAAATACGAGCATTAATACTTCCTACTTAAAACTATGTGATAAACCGTATTTGTGAATGGCATCTAAACTGTAAAGTGCTTCAAAATGATTTCAAATTTACAGGATATACTTTAAAGTAAAATTATTGTAATTAAACTAATGATTTACGGCCAGAAGTTCTAATTACAGTTATATGCTTGTTCCAGGAGTGGCCAAACTTTTTAAAGCCCATAGAATGGCTTGTCCATATTTGTCAACAGTTTTATTTTTGCAGTATTTTGTAGTTAAATTTTAAGACATTTTTATAATGGCAATTCAGATCTTCAGACCTACTTTAAACCATGTTTGTACTATTTTATGAAGCTGAAATTTATTGCATAATATTCACAATCATGTTTAGTCTAACCTACCAGAAGATGACACTTTTCGAGGTGGGGGTCGATTTTGGCAAAGCCCTTTCATAACCACTTAAGCATCTCGAATGAGACCATCTCGCGAATCAAATGTGTTCCGATTTTTGCTATCCCGAGTACTTCTTGTCACTTATAAATATTATGTTTATATTTTTATCTGGAGCGATATCTTCTCTCTCATTTGTATTTTATAGAGTTTAGTGTATATTTATTGCCCTGACTGCAACATGGGTTTACGTTTGACACTGTTTTTGAAAATTTGTCACACAAAATTGAATTTTTAATTTTTTTTAAAAAATTGACGTTTTTTCTACTTTATCAATATTATAAGTAAAAACAAAAAAGCCTGATTTTTTGACCCCATTTCATAGAATAACCCTCGCATTAAATGGTTAAACAAAAATTTAAAAACGGGCAGAACTTTTCACATTAAGATAAAAATTGCGTTTCCCGATACACTGCTGCGAGTAGTTTAAAGCATGATAAAAAGAAAAAAATAATTTTGACAACCGCGGTTCGCATGTCAAAACATTATGGTGATTTACCGAAGCTGTACAAAGTATTTTAATTTAATAAAATTTATTAAATTTTTCATTAAAATCATCAGTGAAGTATTGTCTCATATTTGTAAAAGCAAATTTAGATGTTTATGTAAAAATTTTCAGAACAAATTATGATTATTTTATAAATAAGTAATTCAATTTCCACATGAAACGATAGTTCTGATACCCTTAAAAACTTATTGCATGAAAAAATAAATTAATGCTAAAATTGTAAATTAGGAAACCAAAATATTTGGCGACTATCTGTCTATTGATTGTTTATGGATCTTTGTTTTTTCCTTGACATAAAAAGCTACAATATTGTAACACAGAGTTCGGTTTTTAAAAAAAATCATCCTGCATATACAAAAAATTTTATGCGACATTGTACTACAGCAGAGAAATCACGCGTAAAATTTCAAGAATCAGGATTTTAACTTTTTAGCACTGTGAGAATAAAATTTTTATAAAAAACAAAATTATTTTCACAGAACAATTACAGCTTGACTAGTAATTTTTGCTGTACACTTGAATTTCTTTTTAGCTTAAAAACACTTACTAAATGTTCAATTTTCCTTCGGCGTAACGGTGGTTGTTCTTGTAACACGGAATCAGCTAAAATATTTAAAATCGCTTCAATTTGTCCAAGAACAGTTTCTAACGGCTGTCTTTGTAGCTGACCATTCATTTTCTTCAATGCCGATTCAACATCTTCGCTCCACGCAATCTGCACGGCTAAGACTACGATTTGTGCCTGATATTTATCGATCCAGTTTAGGTAGGCATTAGAAGTGATATTACCCGAATTTTTCAACAACTTAATGTCTTCAACGGCATTGGCTAAAGACGAAGCCAAAGTTAATCGCATTTGATTTTCGACGAAAGTAAGCCATTCATTAATTTTCGGATGGTCAACTGTTGACACAGGGCTGGTGAATAATACTTCTTCACCTTCGCGAGATGAAATCCCAACAATAATAGTATTGTCTTCATTCAGAAGAATAGATGCGATTCCGGCGAACATTTTTTTGAAATGCTTTTGAAGCCTAGCCACATTTTTGCTATTGCCAATTATTTCCAAAAGATCCTCGTCACCGACAAAGTAGAAGCGTGGAAATGAAGTTCGTTCACGTTCCAAATACTCACCTAAAGCTTTCTGAATTTTACCAAGTAAATCAGCAAGTCGTTCGAGAGATCTTTGTACACCAGGAATATTTAAAACATCTAACACCATTGACGACTTACTAACCTTTTTCATTAAATTGAGAAATTCGGAACTAATGCTTTGAAATCGCGATGTCTCGACTGGTAAAAGCGTCACAATATCTTCACTACCGGAAAATATACCTTCTAAGTAAACCCATCGGCGTTGTACATCAATCCAGATATCGAATAGAGCATTGATTCGATTCAGCTTCTCTTCCCATGTTAAAGCTTCTTCTTCAAAAACCTTATAATATGGCGAAAGTTTCATAGCGGCCACAGAATTAATATGTTCCTTGACTTTGGTAAATAGTTCATCCCAACATCGAATCAAACGGCATTTATTCTGGTAGGTGACCATATCCAATTGATAGTTTTGCCAAAATTCGCGAACTTGTTTCAAAAATTCTTCAAGTGCCATTTCACCCTGAGCCATTGAAATAATTTCGCGAAACAATGATTCATTTTTCTGTAAGTTGACATCCCACACTTGGCCCAATGTGAGATCGGATAAGATCCAGTTTACGTTCAGTTTGCGTATTAGTAACTTCCAGTGACGTTCCTTTAGAGCATCCGACTTTAATTCAACAATTAATAAGTTGACTTTTATATAATTTTGAAGGAGCTTCTTGACGTATTCATACGAAGCGTACTGACGTAGCCGAGCTGGTAATTCTTTCAGTTGGGCTATCATTGAATCTAAGTTTTGACGCAGCTTGCGTGGCTGTACCGAGAGCCAAGGTCTTTCACGAACTTCGTCAATTTGAACCCAAATCTTGGACAATTCGGTCCAAACACCTCTTAAGTCTTGCATTTCTTCTAATACAACCTGCATTTTGTCCTCATTAATGGTACTGGCTAATTCCTGTAACTCCAGAGCTTCCTTCGCCTTAGCCACATTATCACGTTCTTCTTTCAGTTTCATGAACCTTGTCTCAAAAACTTGTAACTGGCTCAATGCATCTTCTGGCTTCAAATGACTATCCGTTGGTTTTGACTGAGACCAGTCGGTCAAGAAATCAATAGTGCGTGTTTCAACTGCCTTATCCTCCGAAATGATCTTCATACGTAAAGTTTCTACTTGAATTTGAATAGCGCTATCTTTCCGCTTTATGATCTCATTAAAAGCTCCCCATTCGCCTTCAATGTTCTCCATATAAAGCCATTTTTCCGGAAACTGGAATCGTTGAATTTCTAAGATCCGTTGACCTTCTTTATACTGACCAACTAATTGCTCCCATTGTGGCATTTTTTTCTTTAACGACTGAACAAACGTTATTATAGCCACAGCATCTGAAGTGCTAGACTTCTCAACAGTTTGCTTTTCAAGTTCTGCCCGAGAAACTTTAATCTCATTGTAGAACTTGTTCATTTCACAGGAAAGGAATGTAGCGAACTTACCAACAACTTCTTTATGCCACGAATCGTACTTCATTGACACTTTGCTTTGCACCTTCGAAAAATCAATGATTATAGGGCCGAATTCACGCTTTGTGTCAGAGGTATCGAATGTTGCCCTAGACTTTTTAATATCGTACAAACATTTCATCCACAAATTAATATCATCATCTAATTTCGAATATAAAGTTTCCGGTTGTAAGTCCCATAGCGATTGGTACCGAAGCCATTCATTTACATATTTTTGTACTTGAGCAATTTTATTATCTATAGATTCGTAAGCGCGCACTAAGACATCATGACAACGTGGCATTTTGGTCAAAATATGTCGATAGTGTTGTGATTCTGGTTTATCGTTCAGTATTACTTGATAACGTGTACTTTGAATACGTGGCATTGAAGTTACAATTGCTTGCCACGCAAATAGTTTTTGCATGATTTGCAAGCGAGTTTCTTCAATGTTTGGATACAAGTAAACCACTTGGTTTGTGATACGTACCTCGTGAAAAATTGTTTGTATTAAAGGTATTATACCGGTTCGATGTTTGTTTGCGGTACCACCTTCGTCCGTGTCTGCGTTCGCGTCGGAAATATGTGTAGCTCCAGTAAGAGCATCGGTCCAGGCCTCTATACCGGCCTCTAGACGTTTCGCTAGTACTGATTCAATTTCCGAATCGAGTTTCGATACCCAAATGTTTAAATTCGAATACTGCTTCAAAGACAATTCGTCAACTAAATTTTGGATTTTAGCTAAAATCTCAGAGAATGCATGCACCGAATAAGTACATGTTTCTAGAGATCGGATATTCAAATCTAATTGTTCGGCGACGATTAGAAGGTCTTCGACTCGTTCTTGAAAATTGACAATGAAGTCGGATAGTGTGGTCGCATACGGACTTACTTTATAACTGTCCCAAATGACAGAGAATCCTTGCCGGATCAAAGCCAAAGCCTCTATTCGCATACCAGCAATTAAAGGTGCAATGCTTGGTTTGTCTGCAATCTATAACAAATAGGCTTATTGTCTAATTTATTTAGAGTTCCTTAAAATGGTATTTCCAAATAAGACATATAAATGAATTTAAGATTGCATTTTAAAACTGCAAACATGTATGCATTTCTTTGAAATGCCATTTTTTTTTAGTCGATAATTATGTAATTCAAATTACAGCACCATATTTATGACAATAGGAAATACTGTTTCAAATAACCGATTGTGAAATTTCACAAACACAGATTATCTTGATCGGCAATGGTTTAAAAATGCAAAATTTCTTCCAAATCATTGGTCAGTCGTAACCTTATAAAAAGTGACGACCTCTTTTATAAAAATAACCCTTGATATTCGAGCGAATATTACAATAAAATCGTTATCATTAATTATACTACTTACTAATAATAAGTTACATTTGCATGTTTTTATGAATTCATTGACTTTTCAAATGAATTTAATTAAGGTGGTCAACTACTTTTTTTGTTCAAAAAGAATACACTTAATTAAACAGAAAGGGAATTTTCATAAAACTTTGCCGTATATATTACGTATGTGACAAAACTGTTAGAAAAAAAGTCTGTAGTATCTTTCTATCTCTAGAGGTACATAATACGGTCTCTCAATTGTGCCCATGGACCTGATATACACAGATTGCTCATTGCAGTACAAACGTTGTCGCCAAGATAAAGTTGTTTCTGACCGAGCGCGCATGTGTAATAGTTTCTTTTCTCTTTTCTACTTATTTAACAAAATTTTAAGAGCACGCGCTTTTTGTCAGAAACAGTTTTCATCTTGGCGACAACGTTTGTACTGTGATGAGCATTGCATGTATATTAGGTCCATGATTGTGCTGGAAACGGCAGCCATATGTGCACGCGAAATTTAAATCACAGTCAAACTCTTGTGTTGTTTGCCCTGTCCTCTGACGTGCCGGAAACGGCAAGCAACATGCACGTGTGAAATTCAAATCACGGTCAAAATCATTTTAAATTTTTAATTAATAAAATTAAAATAAAATAATCTAAAAAATATTTTAGAAATACAAATGAGTATACATGTATACAAATGAGTACTTTCAGAGTACAGAATTTTAAAAAAGCACGATTTGCGAAAAGAGTACAAAACTCAATAAATGAGTACAGTTGGTCACCTTAATTTAATAAGTTATTATTGCATTAAGTGAAAAAGTTAGTAACGAGTATTAAAAAGATAATATTGTGTTCAAAAACGGAAATAAAATATGTTACTATTTTTCGAATATTCATTATTAGAAGTAGGATTTCTAGCATTTGTTACTTTGTTGCTATACCTGATTTATTAGTACTTGTGAAAGATGTCGACTAACCCCATCAATTCGATTCTTTTAATATACTTTTAAATTTCGATTTTGTCCTATGTTTACTAATAATGCTATTTTTGCTATATTTCGTTATTTTTTGGTACTATTTTACCATATTTATTTAGTTAAAAATTAATGATGAAAAATAAATAAATAAATTATGTTTTGGGAATATTAGGCGTTTTATTAAAAAATAAATTAACTTGGTAAAACTGATTTTCATTTTCATAATTCAAAAGTGCGGAAACGGTGAAAAAATAGCTAGACTATGGAACAAAGTTTTCTATAAACGTTACCAACGTGTTTTGTTGATCCAATTCTCCATAAAATAGATTTATAAAAAAACTTATAATCCACGGCCCATCATTTGTATTTACAACAAATTTACCCATATAAGACATTCCGAGTTGACCACTGTTTTTAAAGTTCTTATGGGATCTAAGGTTATAAATATTCTTTCACCCATATAAAGTTTAAATATTCTTAAGGAAGCTTTTTTTTTCAATTTTCGATATTTTTAACAGAATGATCAGTACTATTTTTGGTACTTTTTGCTAATATTAAAATAAATGCTATTTTATAGTGCTATTTTTTTTTAAAATTGAAGCTATTAAATCCTATTCTACTTATTTTTAGCTAATAAGTTTTCTTTTTACAATGATTACAAAAAATCGTATAATTTATACGTTTCTTATAGTCTCTATAAAAAGTACCGCACAAATTCACTTTATTGATTTTTTCTCTCTGTCTGATCAGTAAAAGACTGAAATGAATAATGTAAATTCGATGCAAGGAACACTGTCGCCTTATTACAATTTCTGGCAAAATTCCGTATTTATTTTCTGTAGAAATTGCAAAAAACTGACCAGAATTGCCGATCTGGATAATCTACGGTAACAAAAGGTTTAGATATGAAAAACCTTCTCTAATGTAAGTTCATAAGTTCGAACGCTTTCGATTAATGAAACAGCAAATGGATACATATGATTGGTACTATGAGCCTTGTTCACTATAGCCAGTGGAACCCGAAAACCAAGATTTCTTAAATGACGCACTTCCTTGGTCATCATGATGATCTCAGGCTGATAGTCCACCTTGAGCTTAGCATGATTACTGAGTCCATCTCGTGATCGAACCAACTCGATTGTAAACACTGATCCGGATATAGATAAGTTGCGCAACTGAATATTATTCACCCAGTCTTCAAATATCTTCTGTGTCGATAACTTGGCTCGGAAACTGTCACCATCTTCCTTAAGTTTCTGGCCTTCAATATGACTTTCCCAATCCTTACCTAAAACCGCTTCGACTCTGTTTAAATAAGTGGTTAGTTGATTATCAATCTGACGTGCCCAAATTATGGATCCCGCAACCGGAGGTATATCACGTACTTCGCTTAGTAAATGATTACGGCTTTGCGTATATTGCACTTTAAACTTTTCGTGTAACGCTTCGATGTCGGCTTTCACCCGCTGTATTAAATCCGTTTGATATTTACGAATCGAACCTCGGATATTAGGTCGAACAAAGAGGGCATTGAAACGCGAAAAAATTCGGAACATTTCGTTTGCGTTTTGGGCATTGCCAAGCTGCTCTTGTAAATAGGAGTTGATCCTTTGCTCGACCAATTCGATACGTTTTTGATAACGGTCCACAGCCGACTTCCAAGCCTCCACACCCTCATTACTAACATCCAAGCAGTCAACCTTAAAAATAAAATAACAAAATATATTAATATTTTCTATTAATAAAAATAAGATTCAGAAAAAAATCCTAGCTTAAAGAAAAAATATTAGCAAAAGGGAACATTCAATTCCTTCAGCTATTTTCAAACCATAATTTTATATAAAATATTATTATTAAATTATTTTTAGATATTGACGCTGTTGTATCTGCAGCACAAAGTTTACGCTTAAACTAAATTTATTGATTAAACCAATCGTCAATCACAATAAACTAAAAATATTAAATATTGTAGCCCGCACAATAACTAAACTAAAATTTATTTTTCGGAGGAAGAATGCGCCATTCTCTCGATTGCCGACTGTTTTTATAGGAAAAATTGAATTAATTAAATTAATTAATAAAATTGATATTTCCAATTAAATTAGTAATTGATAGGAGCACTTTGCTCATTAATTTTAAGATTAAAGTTGCTACTATGTTGCATTTGCACTAAAAAATGCTTATCAATTAAAGTATTTTTCAAGCCATTCTTTTTTTAATTAATTACCGGATCTTCTTATCGCCCTTCTTTAATTAATTATTCCTTCGTTTTCTTAAGTTTGTCGAAAAACTTCAGTTCTTCGGGAATCGAGATGCTACAACAACGCATTATACAATAAACCAATAGTTATTAACTATTATTAAATATTAAATAAAAACTAAATTTTATAAAACTTCTTATAATTAATTTTTTTATCAAACTAAAAGTCTCTGTGGTCAAAATATCCAAAAAGTTGAAAAACTGGACATACATTTTTAATGAAAATGTGTGTTTATTTACAGTTAGTATATCTAATTTTTTTCTTATTCGTAGAAAAATGATATTGCACATCTAATTATTTAGTCTGTGTGTAGTTTTTGATTTTACCGATCATAGTTTTTACCACAGACGTATAAAACATGGACTGATCATTGCATAAGAAAACGTGTAGAGAAGAATTTCGGGCCAGGTCGAACTGCGCATGGACAATGTTTTTTTAAATTTTTGAAAATTGAATTTTTTTGATCAATTTTAAACGTGAACATTTTAAAAGATGCGGAAATGCATAATTTGGCAGTCAACGAGAAATGACTTCCCAAATTTATCATTTTACAGGTATTTATTTAATATAATCATTCTAAAGAAATTAGGCACTGAATATCGTTTTTAACGGTCGAGAAAAAACCACCGTTATTTTAAAACTGATGAGAGTCAGTGCAGTTCGACTTGGTCCGAAAATTCCTCTCTATACGTTTTCCTATGCAATGATCAGTCCATGTTTTATACGTCCACGGTTTTTATACATATTTTTCGGAATTCGATAAAGTTCATATTATTTTTCAACAAAATTCGTTTGATTTCACGACTTGATTCTACTTCCAGTTACATTTTTACCACAATTACTTACACAAATTCGCAGCATTTCAAACCAAAATTACAAGTCGTTGTAACAACCATTCAAGCCTTATCATCACCGTCATCATCATCAGTTTCATTAAAAGCAACAAAATCATCACCAAAAATATTTTGAGAAAGATTTAAAAATAATTACCGATCTCAAAAATTTATCTCGACTTGTCAGAGGCTATAATTATGACTTCATATCTTTATTTTTTTGTTTGTTTCTAGTCGATTTAATATCACAAATGACACCGATTTTAAAAGAAATCAATATTACGTTTCATGGATCTTTTTCGTTTAATGCGACATAAACAAAAATTTTATACTATCCACGAATAACAAAGAAAAATACATATATACTATTTACAAATAAACAATCTTTTTTATTTGGCATTTAAAGCAACTACTTTTGTAGATTATAATTAGTCCCATTATTCAAGATATCCCTTTTTCATCTTCGAAGATGCTGTTGCATATCAGACATTTAGTAATTCAAGAGTATTCTCATTGAATAATACCATAGAATTTCGAGCCAAAGTATTGAATTGAACACTATGTGTTTTATATCCATACTGATTTTGTCCCGTCACTCATATATTTGCCTTCATACTATTGTTCTCATCAGTACAGATTAAAAAAGCTTTTTCAATTATTCTATGCCCCCATTCGATTAACAAATTAGTTTGCAACTGAAACATAAATGTTTATTATTTCATTCAATATAAAATTATGTAAAAATTAACCATTTAAATTTCATTATTTTTATAGCAAATATTTAATAAATGCGTTCGTACTTCAAGGGTGTCTTTACGTATGCTTTAAAGAATGTAGAAGGATTACGTTAAATAATTGGTTTACCTCTTTAACATTTTCGTAAGCGGAGTTAACTTCTTCAAGCGTGTGTACATCATGCGCAGAGGCAACTGCTGGTTTAGTTACCAACAGACTATCTGTTTGTTGCTGCAATCGGCCAGATTCTGCGCCTGGTCCTAGAACCCGAAATATAACTGATCTAAGCTGTTCATGTTGCCGTCGAAACTTGCGCATCTCCTCCATTCGGGTCTGTAACAGTTTATGTTGCAATGTCACTCTCCAGACCATTTTCATATTTTCTTCGCGGTGTCTTTTGCCTAGATCACGCAATAAGGACTGCAAACGATCGTACTCATCATCCCATGTATTGAATACTTCGAAACACGTATTCATCACCTTTTCAAATTCATCCAAAGAAATGTGCATAAGACGTCTAGTGGCCAACACTTGTAGCATTTGGTGAAATAAGTCGCGCGATATTGCCTCGATAAAGCGCAACGAACGCTGCAGGGGGTACTTGGTGTTGCGTAGTTTGCGTAGGTGAGAAAAGATCTGTTGAATAGCACCCTTTATTTTGTCCAACTCGGTTGCTGAGATTAAATCATCGATAGGAAAATCACGCATGAGAGTATTATAGTCGCTGACGAGCATTTGGGCCTCTTTAAGCCCGATGTCTGTATCGAACGAAACTGTAGCATGAAAACGTTTACCTTTTTTCAAAATTTCGAGTGTTAGTGCAACCTCGAGACTCTCGCGCTTCTCTTGGATCCTGGACAAAGCTCGTTCCAGATTCAGCCAAAAGGTGATTTCTTGTAATGCAGTGCCAGTATGCGGATCACGATTTAAATGCGTTACCTAAATGTTAAAAGTAAGAGTACTATTAAACTAAATTATTCGAAAAAACTCATAAGATTTTTATTTTCTGGAAGATATCGTTGAGTTGATCCCTTAATGGAAAAGTTCCTAGCCTGAGGTATTCATACTACTAGGAGTACACCGTAGATCGTTCTTAATGTAAAGACACATGATTTAGAACGTTGACTTGGCAAAAAAATTACAAAAATAACCAAAATTTTTATTGAAATTTTCAGTTTTGATATAAGTCGGAGAAAACAGTCGAATAGTGTAATATTAAACGCATATCTTCTTTATCTTTTTTTTTCGAATTCCCCTTTCAGAAAAAACATTGATATCAGTAAAAAATTTTATTTGTACTTTTAAAACATAAATAACAGCATTTCTAGTAAATTATATATTGAAAATGATGTAAAAGTAGAACGGTGCTCGAGTTAACTCAAGCATGTACGTTAGGAAGTTAATCACAAACCGTGGACTAAAATCATTGCTAATGTCTAGATTTTTAACAGAATAATTTTTTATAAGGTACCTTACGAATATTCTTTCGGTGGCAAGATATGTTTTTTCGAACAATATTTGTCTAATAGCTTGATCAAGAATCTATTTAAAGTATATAGTTGTTATTCGATAACAAAAACCATATAAATCATGTTTTGCAAAAAATAGTTGGGGCAAAGGTATTACTATGTAACATCATACATAGCATTCACTAAAAACAATCCCACCAATTTTTTGATTCTCTAGCTCCTTAAAGCGACGATTAAGAAACCCGAATTCACCAGTAGAATTCAATTTAATAATAGCATAATCTAAACAATAAAAGGTCTAAAAAATAAAGGTTATATGAAAAGCATACAATAGTTGCAAAAACGATGACAACGTATAATTGATTCAATGAATAAGTACCCGCACAACCACTTGGTCCTCAGGGCTGTAGGGGCTACTGAGCGCGTCGGCAGGTGGCGGATAGCCAAATGTCCCATTGGGACAGCCTCGATAATCAAATAAGAGGCTGCGGACCAACCCCCTTCTTCACTCCCAGCCTAAGGTGTAAAGCGACCCGTGCCGATTGGCTGTCTTCTATTCGGAGTGAGTGATAAGGACAACGGTGCCTCTAGGGTACCAGGCGACTCCTAGAGTATGTGCCTTACATCGTCATCACCGAGTCACTGATGATGCAGACCATAAACTTACCAGGTGACTATCAGATTAATATGAATTTAAAAAAATGAAAGCAGATTAACTAATCAAACATTTATATAAAAAAAAATTCTAGGAAACTTTTCTCGAAAGTAAATAATTCTTTCCGGCGTTAAATACAAGAAAGTCAAGAAGCCAATGCTCTAAAGAGGAAGAAATTAGACCCTTAAAGCTGCGGTGACACAAGTAGATAAGGTTGAAGATGGTTAAGGAAAAAAGAAATTTCAAGCCTCAACATCCAAACCTCTACTTTCTTGTGATCACATCTTAGAATAAGAGAACCTGTCAGAAGAACTCTCTTGTCGAAAGAAAAGCAACAGCTTTTCAATTACTACTCCCACGATTTGAAATTGGTGAGACCCAGTACTGGGGAGGCCTACAGCCAAGTCGCTGGGAGTAGGGTTTTGAAGGTAATGCTGAGAAACTTTCTGGGCAGCTGTTTTTAATCTTGGAAATGTTCATCCTGGGACAGAAAGATTTTAGGTAGGCTGTTGCCAAGAAACACAAAAGCTTTTGCTTGGATTTTTTTTGTTACATGTAATTGCTCCTTTGAACTACCAGCTTGCTAGAAGTATAATAAGCCACATATTTGTAGTGCTAGGCTACTAACCCCGCCTAGCAAGCATGGCATATTATTTATTTAACCACTTGGTCTTTTTATAACGCTATAAAATATCTAAAAAGTCATAAAATTTCATTTGTTTTAAAGTTGTCAAAAAACGTTTTTAGTGAATTGGAAACTGATTATTGTTATGAAATATTTTCATTTTGTGTGAGAGATAACAAATAATAATTATAGAAAATTAAAATAAAACATTG
>AGDA01024114.1:0-10262 GCA_000281935.1 Mengenilla moldrzyki | reverse complement strand
GCATAACATATGTACTTAATTCAAATAAAGTAGCTTTTAGCAATATATTGTAATTGATAATTCATGCGTAAACTCCATTTTTTATAAATGTAATATATGTAAATACACGCACGTAGTGCACTTGTTCTATTGTAGATAAATTTCAAAAAGAAATTGACATTCTATGAAATAAATTAATGTTAATAGTTAATAGACTTGCTTTTTATCATCCGGAGATTATTTCTTTGATTAAACTTTAAATTTATTTAAATTTTAAATGTTTATTTAGCCACTTTTAGGAGCTGATATATTTAGATTTTAGATTTAATTTATGTAATTTGGTACAATAGGGAGTAAGTAAAATTTATGATGACTTAATGTCACTTTGTAATTGGTACAATTCATAAGTTTAATTTTCGTAATTTAAATCGGCAATTCGACGAAAATCTAAATTCATTCCACTTTTTATATAATTTTGGTTTCAGAAAATATAACAGCTTAATATTTTTAGTCTCAGGAAGCAACGTATTACATGAACACTAAATGATCCCATTTAATATGTAGGCGAAAAGATTTAAGCAAGTATATTTTTTAAATTACATTAACTTTTAATATAAACACCGCTGGCTAATGTTTTTTATCTCATTTTGTAATCTGAAAATGTTGGCGGATTTACATAACAGACTTTTTGAATTAGATCATTGCTCAAGTGTATAGAGTATTTTAAGCGTAACCTTGACTCAATAAAATGTTACTAAAAAGTTAATATTCTCTTTATATAAGAACCAATATATTCGGTATTACCCCTGCTGGTTAAATTACTTCAGACAATTTAATCAATGTCTTAATACAACGTTCAAATTTAGAAATATTGAAAAATTAGATGCTTAAAGTTTGGCTCGAATTGTTGAATTTCATTTATCAGCCAAGTTATGATTTTAATAAATATGAGACAAACCCGCGAAAAGCCACAAAAAATTAGTATTATGGAGTCATTCATTTATTAGTAATAAAAAGATAAAAATAAATGACTATCAAATTTAACATTTTTAACATTCATTTGTTACATATAAATTTTACACCGTATTAAAATTACATTGCCAAAAATATAAATTTTTGTCCGATATAAAAAAAGAGTAAAGAGAAAACAACCGAAAAAATAAACAAAACTGATATAAACAAACACGTTCTACGTAAAACAGCGTGGCTACACACCGGCTATACCAGTGAACCCAACCATGACGCCAATCGGCTCACAAAATACTCTAAATTTTAGTAACTTTCGGCGCAACGATAACCGGATTATTTTTTGCTAGCCACTCACGACCTTCTGTTTTATAATCGTAATTGCACCGGTGCACTTCAGCGTACCGATGTGCGGCACAGAATTGCGAGCCACACCGGCATTCGTACATGTTCGTAATGTTAATGCGTCTATTACAGAACGCACATCGAGTCTTTGGTTTAGTTGAGCGGCTGACACTGGACGACGACTTAGAATGCGTTTGGAGGCCTGCGTCCACAACTGTGTCCGAATTCGTTTCGCGGGACGCCATCAAAGTCGCTGTGGTAGTCGCTGTGGTAGTCGCAATCACAGCACTCGTTTCTAAGTCAGCGGCATCCAGTTCAGTGACTACAAATTGCGGTTCGCGTTCGGCACTTTGCGTCCTTGTTATTTGCTCGTTGACCACTTCGTAGGCAACTTCATTGCTGAGCGACGTGACCGCATCGTCATAGTTGTCAATTCGTTCGATGTTTGCCACGAAACCGAGGTTGCTGTAGCCGCACACATCGCACGCAGTCTTTTCGTCACCGCTCACACTAGCACTGTCAATTATGTCTCGGTACTTCCGTGGTTCTGTGTTCGGTGCAAAAGACGCTCGACGTCCAAACTTTGGCATCACCTTGCAAATATAAATTCATCAGTAATTATTCATAGTTCTCACATTTAAAATAGTGTGAAATATCATAGAAAGAAATGAACATTTGATTATAAAAAGCTCTTTAGTTACAAGTATTATAATGATTCAGTTAATTTTGATATGCAGTGAAACATAAAAATTCACCGAGAAAAAATTTGCATACGCGGAAGAAATACTCTTCTTTACTTGAGCATAGTAAATTCAACTTAGTAATCACTTTTTACTAAATTATTAATATTTTAATTTTTTACTTTAAATTAAAGTTTGATTAAAATTAAATTATAATTGTCCAAAGTCGTACGTCGGTTTGGGAACTGGACCGGGAATGGACATGAAACTGATAGTCGGGCCAAGTTCGGTTTTAAGTATTTATAAACAGCAGAACCTGTTGAATTTCGGTCGAATTTGCATACAAATGGTTAATTTTGAGATTATGATTAAAAATAAAATGGAAAATTAGATTCTGATCACTTTTAGATCTTCAACGAATACAGTGCTTTACGTTTAAACGAAAAATAAGTTTAACAATGGTAAAACGTTTACTTTAATTTCTTCTAAAAAGTTTAATGACGTTAATATTTTCAGTGTTTTTTTTACGTCAAATAGCATTTTGTTCTTTGTTTGTTTACAATATTTACTGTTGTATTTTACAGAATTATTCGTGATTTTTATATAACCCCTATTACAGTTGTAGAAATAATTGAAGCATTTGATAGCTTTCATACTAATAAAAATTAGCGTAAATTAATTTTTTTGTTAAAAATTCAGTACTTTTTATACCCAACTATAGTAAATTGTGAAAAATGCAGTAAGCAAAGTATAAAAAATTACTAAGCGCTTTAATCCTTACATTTTAGTAAAAACATTGCTAAAAAATAGTAGAAAGGAATAAAATATTTTAAATAATTTTTTTTCTCGGTGTGTACAACAGATTAAAATGAAATTCAAATGGTGAAAAAAACTTTGAAATACTGCAGTTAGAAATATATTAAAAATTAATTGAGAAGAAAAAAAAAGTTAAAACATTTTTCATGAAACAATGCTGCACTATTATTATGATGATCTAAGTTGGTACCACCACTTTTAATTTTTATAAATTTTTAAGGATTCCAACAGATATTTGGTTAAATATATAGATTACCCAGATCGGCAAGGTACTATGTAAAATTACAAATCAATTATATACGCGTCAATTGTTGCTGATATCGTTTTCCTTTTAGCAAGTGGTATCAGATTAATTCCGCTTTTTGTAAATTGTTTCACTTATGTATATATATTCTTCTTTAAGGCTGGAGACATTGCATTTCGCTTTATAAAGAGACACTGCCGCTTTAATCGTATCAATAACAATAGAAAATGTTACGGAATTCAGTTTAATTTCTTTAATTATCCATCTGGGTAATCTATGGTTAAACCAGTCATGTCCGTCCCGCAGTTCATTGGCTGGATACATCGTTTTGAAACTTTTTGTGGTTCAACAGAATTTTTAACTGCCTATGTTGGTTTAGACATTTGAAAATTCGATTATTTATTGATGTTAATTAATTTTTTAAGTAAAATACAGAAACAAGTGTTACATTAATTGTAAGACAATAAAATATTTTAAATGATATACATTAATAAAATAATTTAAATAATCTATTGCTTTATTTTAATATATGCGACCCACCCCAATTCAGTGAATTTTTAATTATTTCACCAACCGATTTTGTTTAGTCATCCTGGACTTAACTTTATCTGCGATTTTAGTTCATGAAAATATAACTAAAAATTAATATTTCAAGCATAAATAGCGTTACGAATAAGTTCATATAAGCCACATTTGCAATAATATATTTTTAATATTACTTATAAAAAAAATCTGACATTAAAAACTAAAAGAGGCCTAACTAATAAAAAAGATTAGATAACTTTTTAAAAAAATTATAAAAACCTTTTCACTATTCAATTCAGAGTCTGAAACTCTACAGCCCAACAATCGGTCTGATTTCATGATTCGTAAACTATCCAATTTGGAAGTGCTCTCACACTGTACTTTTGCCAAATTAGTACTACTCCTTGGCGACAACGAAATCGACGAACACTTAGTGAAATTAATTTTTGGCGCGGAAACACTAGCATAGCGCATTTTTCGCAAATTACTATCAGTTGCAGGAGCCACGATATTATTAGCGGCACCCTCACAATCACTTCCAGTGGCCGTGATTTGAACATCCGTTTCAGACATATCGTTCTCAAGCACCAATCGTGCCAACACTTTGACACGATTATAGTTAGGTCGCGACATAATCGACAGCTGTGACATTGACGATGATCGTGTTAAAAACGTCGTCGACACATTCGATGAATTTGGTAAACAATCGACCGTGTCCGATTTTGGTCCTTCTTCCGTTTTTGTCGTACTGTCCGGTGTCGAATCATCATCGTCTTCGTGCTCTTCAACATCTTCCAATATTGTCATCGGCGATATTGTGTGCATTTCACTTTTTTTCTCAACTATACATAAAACAAAGCAATTTTAAATACAGTATAAATTAAAACATTACGTTTATCTTTTTTCAAGAAATGTACATAAAACTTTGTAATTACAACTAATCTTTTGTCCAAGTATTTTATTTAGATACAAGTTTTTAAAACTTACAGATCCCAATTAACATAGTTATTGAAATCACAAAATTCATTTAAAATTAAATCTCAAATTTAACATATTTGACTACATATGCTCAAATTCATTACACCGAGAGAAATTTTTTACAAAACAATTTAATACGAAAGTTTTAATACGTATTATAAAAAAATATTTTACACATAATTATTAGAACTTAATACGAGTAATTAAATTAATTTTTTAACACAATTTAATACGGGAAATAAATTATTTTTTTACGAAAATAAAAGGCGATGAATGCTTAAAGTTTTCAAGCTACTAAAATTTTTCTTTCGCACCAGTTTGTAGTATAGACTTTGTTACATTAAAAAGTGAACTTCAAATTTAAAAGAAACAGCCTTTCAACTATTGTTAACAGGTAACCTTTTATTTTTTGTATTAGAAATTGTTTTTTTCAAAAACTCATACTCAGGCTTTGGCGGGTGATTGCGAGTGGAGAGCTTTATTTATTAAAAATTTTCCGCAGACATTTTCTGTTTCAAAATAAAATTGCTGTTTTTTTATAAAATGGTGGCATTGCGTACCTTACGTTCTCAGGCTGCTGAAACTTTCCTTTCACACAAATTTGTAGTGCAGACTTTGTTCCGTTAAAAGTGAACTTTAAATTTCAAAAAATTCCGTTTTTTGACAATTGTTAATAGGTGAGCTTTTATTTTTTATATAAGAAATTGTTATTTTCAAAAACTCAAAAAATCAAGCTTCGGTGAAAAATTGTTCTCGGACGTTTTCTTTTTTAAAAAAAGTTTCTAATTTTTTTATAAAATGGTCGCGTTGCGTGCCCTGCGTTTTCTGGCTACCAAAAATTGTTTTTTTACGTACACTGACAGAAAAAATCTTTTTTGTGGTAATTTTTTTTTATTTAGCGGTAAAAACTGTTTTTTAAACTAAAAAAAATTAATAATTGGTGTAAAACAATTTAATAAGAGAACAAAATTATATTTTAAAAGCAAATAAATTTTTTAGGCTGTTTAAAAAAATTTAATAGTATTAATAGTTTTATTTAATACTGGAAATTAAATCGTTGTATTAAATTTTTCTAATTGGTAGCATTAAATTTTCCAATTGTCACTTATTTTATTAAACTTTTTAATAAGCCGTATTAATTTTTTTATTGCTGGTATTAATCATTTCTCTCAGTGTATGAAATAATAAGTTGATTTTTTAAAAACATAGTAAAACACCAAACAAAACGGAACTTATGTTACACATTAACAGGAATATAAAAAAATGTTCTGAAAGAATTTACAATTTGCTTTTGTCCAAGTCCTTTTAAAATTTTTTATTTAGAGTTGCATTTATATTTGAAATTATATAAAATGAAATGACTTTATTAATTCTACATATAAGTATACGAATAAATAAATCAGAAATCGTTTTATTCGATCTCTTTCAAAAATTTTCTTATTACAATTTTAAAAGTATTCGGACATTTGCACCTACTGACGCGATATCGAGTCACTTAAATTTCTTTTCTTGGTTACAGTTAACGAGAATTATCTTACAACTGGTTCGAGGAAACGGCATTAAGCATTTTTTATAATTGTTAGTCGTTCTTAAATAATATTAAGACATAAAAGTTAACATGAGCTTATTTCGCTTTAAATGTTTACTACTTTTGTTGGAAAACGAAAAGAAAAAAGAAAAAAGTGTCGGTCGTCAATTTGTTAAGATACATTAGATATTTATATAATTCAAATTTGAATTAAAAGACTTACACTGAAAAAATGTAATTAATTTAATAAAAAAATCATAAATATAGCAAAAATTTTACTACGTTGCAATTAATAAACTTTTCATCAATACAATAATAAATTCATTCAGTAAAAAAAAATATTGGATTCATAAAATTAATTATAAAAAATTGAATAATTCAATAAAAACTTTCATACTATTAATAATTTTTCGTAATAAAAGCTTGAGAATTAAAATTTCCTTTCAGTGTAATTTCTAAAAAAAAAATATAACCGTAAAAACAACAAACGTACCATATTTATTATTGTGTGTAAAAACTAACGAATCTGAACCAGTCGTATTAGAGCTATTTGTGGAAGTCGTTTGCGTAGCCTCATCAAGTAAAATTTTCGAATTTCTACTCGATAATAAATTATCAATTTTCAGTTTTAAATTAGCAATTTTCTCCATTAGTTTTCGCGTGTAGTTTGCACTGTGATTAGAGTTTTTAAAAGGCTCATTCTTATCGAAATCAACATCTTGACTTTGCTGTTTAAAATTCTTAAATCGAGCATCAATCGAATGTCGCAATAAAGTCGATATATTAGTTTCAGAGCCAGACTGATTATGTAAAACGCCAATAAGCCGGACCGTTTGACTATTCCCAATAAAAAACAATGAAATCTTTACACCGTTGGGCAATTGTTGACAAATATTAAACCTATAAAAAAAAACATATTTAAAAAACAAAACTCGAGAAAATCCTAAAATTAAAAAATCAGTTTTTAAGGTTCACTTAACTACATAACTTCACTTAAGATAATGTTAAAAAGTTAATAAGCAATTAAACATGATCAAAATATAAGCACAAGATTGAGAAAAGTAATTAAACTAACTTTAATTAAATATAAGTAAAACTAATTGTTTTTACAAAAAATATTTTTACTTCAATGTTTTATATTGATAATGATCATTTTTATAGCATATTCTGGGCTTGTTTCAAAAGTGAGCAGAACACTGATCGCTTAATTTGTAAACTTTGAAGGATTGTATGAAGAATATTTTTGTCTATATACTGAAGTAAAAAAACTTTCACTAATGAAGGAAGTATATGTAAATTTTATACCACTATTAGGGGGTTTGGAAAAAATGAAGAAGAAAAGTGAGCGATCAGTGATCTGTTCACTTTTGATACAAGCCTTCAAAATACAGAAAATAAAATATAAAAACTGTTTTCGAAGTTGAACTTTATAAATAATACTGGGCAACAAATCGAAACATTTTCCTTTATTCATAGATAACAATATATTTTCTAAAAGTACGCAAAATGTTCAAAGTTTTGAAGTAATCATTCATCAATTGTGATCGAAAATTTAAAATTATTTCGCTTGTAAACAAAGGTTCTTTTGAACAAAATTTATTTCAAAGAAAAATGGAATGTTAAAAATTTTAGAAAAAAATTAATTTTTTTATAATACTCCAATTTCATGAATTCTATTACATCAAATACATTTTTAACCGTATATAAATCCATTTTTATTCAAAAAGTATTAAAAATAAATAGTGAACTTCTCAAAATTTTTTAATTTTTTTTCTTCGTATTTCAATAATTAAATTTAACTCAAAATACTTCGCGTAAAAAAATTTATATGTTATACATTATGAGTTTCTTTTTGTATTTTCAAAAAAAAAAAAAAAAACTCAAGTTACTTATGAAAAAGAAAAATGATAACTAAATTAAAAACTCAAGCATTTTATGATCAAAAAAATATTATTTTAGATGGGTTTCATGTTTTAAGGATGAATTTTATATTATAAAGATGCAAACTAATTTTTACAATGTAAGTATTAAGAAAAAAATTATAAATTCGGTAAATATATTTAATCTCTTTTTCAAAATGGACCCTAATAATTCAAATATATTTAAAATTTTGTGTATTCAATACGGGATTTTAAAACAATACAACCTCATTCGTAGGCAAATCTTATTGCTTAGCTTAATAAGACAATTTTAGAGAAATGTGTAAATTAATATGTAATTATTAATAATATGGAAATAAAAAAACTAAATTTTTATATTTCTTTTAAAGTTATTCCTACTGATTAAGTTTTTGAATAATGTTCTCACACTAAAAACGATTGAGAATATTTATATTGATTAATTTCTAATGAAATGAACTCTTAAATAAAGTGGGAAAATATTCAAATTTATTGGACTTAACCCAAACAGTTTAATTTATGGCATTTAATTTTAAACGGTTTTCAGTTTAATAAAATTTCATTTCGATTTCCAAATATTGTGATTGATCAATTAAATCTATTTATATTTCCAGGTACAAATCAAATTCAATTTACGAATTTCTTCCTAAATTTATAATGCATTTAAAAATTCCAATAAGATGAAATAAGGTATAAAGTTTAAATGTAGTGTTTATAACACAGAACAACGCGTGGCGTGCTGCGCAGCTAATGAATGAGAGCTCAGATGGGGAGATATTTTCCGTATTGCTACAATGACGTATACGTATACGTAAGCATGACGTATACGCGCACTGAAAAAAAGGACCAATTCCGCAGAGCGCTAAATGTCAAAATGAAAAAAGATATATATATAATTGTTTTATTTCCTATTTAAAAAAGCGCGACCGTGTCCTAGTTGGTAGAACAGCGTATATGAGAATGCTATGTTCAATAGAGTCGTGGGTTCCAATACGTCGAAGTGGAAAAAATTACAGAGCGAAGCGAGAAAGAGATAGCAACATTTTTTTTCCCATTCGGAGAAATAAAAATGCTGCAATTGCGTAAGGGGGCCGCTAAACGAAGTCAACGTCAGTTCTCATTCTATATATGTTTGCAAGCGGGCGCTTGCAAACGATTAGCTAAAGTTATTCTGTGGTTTATAATGATGTCATTCATATAAGTTTGAATAAAAAGAACTTTTTCAAATGGATTTTCTGAATATATTTACTTTACTACACTACACCAAACTCATTTACACAACACAAATCAATATAAATAAATTTCCTAATGCACCCTTAAATTAGACATGAATCATGTGATCCACATACAAGTTATTTGGTCCCCCCCCCCCTTTACTTTAAATTTTAAATAATCCATATCAAAATACTTACAGAGTACTGAAAAATTGGTCCTTTATTTCCTTCCATGAAACGTAGTAATTTAATTTGGACTTCGACTGATAACTAAGTCGTGGCGAAATAGGACCACCACGCATCGTAAGTACCAATTGTAATACAGATCCGTGTTCCAAGCCCAAATCGGCAACCGTCATCGTATCACTGAGTTCCATCTTACGATACAATAAATTCTGCTGAATTCTCGGAATTCCTGAAACATTTCACCTAAATATTAGTCAAATATTCAACATACATTTAACAAAGAAAAATCATACAAACATAAACGAAATCGATTTTGTAACAATTTTTTCTTGACTTTTTTTTTAGCCCACAAATTAAAATAACTTGTAAAAATTTACTTTCTAAATGTAAAAAGTGCGACTTTCGTTTTATCTATTTATTGTTTGAAAACCAATTAATGTGCCATTGAACTGAATTCATCAAGGGCATTGTTAAAATTCACTTTAAAATAGCCAAGTTCAATAACTTTGAATTGCGTTTATAAGAAAACTGCAAAAAATAAAACGCAATTTTCACTTGAATTTCATCAATTTCGCCTAAAAATTTGAATTACTATTTGTTTTTTAGCGAATTGTTTTGTCTTTTTTAATATAAAAATTATTTGGCACAATTTTTAATTCATACAGCAAATTTTAAAGGATTAGTTCTGAGAAATCAAATAAATTTGACGTTACACATTAGAAAATTTTAACCTTGTAGCACAACAAAAAACAACCGCGTTTTAAAGTTCAAAATATACATGTTTTTTGAACAATTTCAACACGTTGGATGAATCGAAACCCTAACTTACATTGGTTATATTTCAAAGCTTAAGAGTTCGAGAGAAAAAATCACAGATCAAAAATACTCATTTTTCTAATATAC
>AGDA01024106.1:0-11650 GCA_000281935.1 Mengenilla moldrzyki | reverse complement strand
ATACATTTTCGAAGCAAAAAAAATAGATTAAGTTTAGCCAGAAAAAAGATAACTATTTTATGACCTAATGTTTATTATCGTTCTAAATTGTATAAAAAAAATCCAGAAGAGTCAAATTACAATACAATAAAAGATCAAAGTAGTCATTTTACATAAATGTGCTTTAAAGTCACTTTTAAGGTACACTATAGATAATTTTTAGAAAAAATATTTGACGAGTATACTTTCAGAAAAGAACAAGCTTATCTCGTTATATTTTTCACAGTTGAACATTCAAATAATCTTTAAGTTATGGAAGTTAGATGTTTTATTAGTATTCAATTACAATATATGCAGAATCTCTGTTAACAGAATATGGTTCAAATTGTATTAAATTTTTAACCTAAAATCAGCCCGGACAAAAAGCGATTAAAGCGATTGGATTTAATCGGATCTCGCGTTAACATCAATGCAAACAAAAAAAATCGGAATTTAAAGCAAATTGTTTTTGACGATAATGAGTGAGTTATGACTTATTCAAATAATTAAAGATATATTTATTCTAAACTCAAAATACTGGAGGACTTTTTTAATGTGTTTATTATTATACAATATATACTTTATAATACAGTGCAACCCCGCTATTCGTTCATTTCTCTACTCGTACAATTCATTATTCGTACAACTTATTCAAGTAAAATTTAAATCGTCGTTCGTACGTTTTTTCGCGATTCGGACTGCGTGCAAGGATGCGCCACTGAATGCAACTTCGTGCCAGTCATTTTTCGTTGTTCGTTGTATAAACCGCTTTAAAAATAAGTCATCAGAGGAAGAAGAAAACATTTAAATTATGAAAATCAAAGAATTGTGTCACTATTGGGAAAATATAGAACATATTGTCCAAAAATGGCATTCAAACACAGCTGTGGCGAATAGGAGCGTTAACTTATTTAACGACGATGTGATGGAGTATTAAAAAAAAGAAAAAACACCAATGGATAGCTTTTTGAATAAAGGACCGAAAAGGCAGGAAAAAGAATCAAGGGAAAAATCATCTGAGGTTTTTAACATAGAAAGTGATGAGGAATTGTAATATATAAGTAGAGTTTAAATAATAAAAATTGTATTAAGATTTATATAATTGTATATTTTCTACTTTTACTGTTCAACTTATCACTTTAAATAAAGTGTTTGGAATTGATTAATGCAATTTACATTATATCTTATGCGAAAAATAATTCGCCATTAGTACAAATCGCTATTCGAACTGCCTGCTATAACAAATTGTGTACGAATAGCGAGGTTTTACTGTATAGTAAACTGATTCCCATCAAAGTTCGTGTCATATCAATCTGGATAGTTCTACATTAGATAGGTTTTAGCAGTTATGTGGCCTGAAAGTGAAGATGCAAGGAAATTAGATTTTCAAACAATTTTAGAAGAATTTACAGAACAAAGACTTAGAACATGTAAATTCATATATTCATGTTCGTTTATGTAAATTAATATTGAATAAATGTTTTTGTATTTTAACCTTTTTTTTAATTTATGTAGTCTACCTATCTGACGATCCATGATATTTGATATGTACATATACTGAATTTGAGTTCTATTTAAATATTTAATACATAGATGTCCTCGCACCTATTTGATCAAGGCCTTCGGTGATAATTCAGTCAAACATTTTTGCTTAAGAATTATCTAAATTGTATTTTAATGAGTGACATCAAGATACATTTATGTGAAATTTAGAATCTTCGGTGTTACTGTAATTTAACTTCCTTATAGTTTTTTATCTATTAAATGGTAAACATTAAAATAACCGTCATTTTCTGACTAAGTCGAAACTAATTACTTTATATTGAAAATATAAATTACTTTTAAAACTCTCTTTTGTCAATACAAAACAAAGTATCTTGAAAAATTTTAGAGACTTTTTAAATTAAAAATATTTTATAAATATTTTACAATATTTTTCTGAAATAAAAAAAATCATTTAAATATTTTTGTGTTCTTAAAATTTTATTAGAAAGCAGTAATTTCATAAATATTGGTTTTAAGTGAATATTGTTGAAAAAAATTAATTGAAATAGGAAAATTTTTCATAAGTTTATTTCAACACATATATGAGCACAATGTTTCAAAATGTCTAATATACGATGTATAGTTTTTGAACTTTTTTCATGATTGAAAACTGCCAGAACTATATAACATTAATTTAAATCTAAACAATCGTTTTATTATTCGTTTATCTAAAGAAGGTAAAAATGTGCAAATTAGTTAGAATTAGTTAGAATCTTTGTAATGTGAACAGTCTTAGTAAAATTTATTACCAAATTTACATATTGGTAAATTTTCGTCTTAAGAGGAAAAAGCAAAATACCTTGTAACATTTTCATATCAAATATTTAATAACTAAAGCAAATTATCTTTTTTTATTTATATATTTTTGGAAACGATGATGAAACTAGAAAATTTTTGGTTCATGACTCGAACATGTTCATAAATTTATGATCTTTTTTGTTGGATTAATTAGATAAAGTTATTAATTTTTTCATAAAAAAAAGTATAGTTAATGAGCTTAAAGAGTAGCTGGTGTTTCTTTATTTTTCTCTGGTTAGCATTTAAAAAAAAAAACAACTCATTTATATGCTTAAACTTACTAAAGTGCTCTTCGAACGACTTATGACAATTATTGCAACTGAAAATTAAGATCATGTTTTTTTTAAACGAAGACAAGTTGGCATTTTAAGCAGAACTGTAATTTATAAGGTAGCAAACACATAAAAATTTGCACTTTGTATATAAAATGAAACGATCATATAGATTAGGATTTATTTGAAAGCAGTCCTTACATTTTGATCAATTTCGATTGTTTTCTGTTCTCATTGAAAAATGCATATAGTTTCGGGCAATTGAGCGGAATGGTCGAACCGATTTTCGGCGTCATCGGCGCCTTAGCTGTCACTTATACGAGACCTATACTACCATATGCTTTAGCGTTCGCTGCTGGTGCTATGATATATGTGGTTATAGATGACATCATACCCGAAGCAAATTCAAGGTAAACTTTAAAAAGAACAAAATTGCATGTGTTGCATTAACTTTAAAAAAATCGTTGCTTTGAGAAATTCCTTGTACTTTTTTAAAAGAAACTCAAATTTTTTTTATAATTTTACTGAAGGGGACGGAATATTTTTACAAAACCCTGACACCTGTCCATTAAACTAATTGAAATTAATTTTCCTCCTTTTTCTTTTTTTTGTATATAATGAAATTATAAATGTAAACATAAAGTTATTGCCAATTTTTTTTCTTCAGTCGACTTAATTCCGTTGCTCTTATACAGTTTCAGTGTTCCCTATTGCATGTGTCATAGCTATGAAGTATTTATTAGCTCCTAAATCATTTTTATGTTTAGAGCTATACAAGCGATAATTTTTTTAATTTTTTAAAACTTAACGTCTGCAAATAAAACGTTTCATTCTCTACTTCAACATAGGAATTTCGGTAATACTTTGTATACGTGCAATGATTTAAGTGCACGAGAAAAACTAATCGTAACAATGGTTAACTTAGTTATTCTTACACAGAGTCCACACCCTACAGGGGCACAATTCAAAACTAGACTTAATCGATTATAACATTTTTGTTCTGGATAATTTAAATGTAATGCTAGATATCGGTACCAAATTTCAAAAAAACGTTACAAAAAATTACTTACTAAGTATGATTTCGTTTAACGTTACCAAAATATCAACTGAGCGATTAGAGTCGTTAGGTAAACTTTGTCGGGATTTTCCGAAGAGTGTGCTACTATGGGAGACTTATAAATTTTAGGAACGTTAAAAGTAGAGCATGACAAAAAAGGGCTAACTGTATCAGTACAATTATAAAATCCATACTTCAGTTAATTTTACTTTAATTTATATTCAACTATTCCATAAAAAAATTCCCTTTTAACAGCTATATTTTTAGAAAATTTGTTTAGGGAAATACATTATTTTAAATATCATAGACAATAAAGATTACTAATTATATAATTGTAAAAAATGCAAATCAAACTTTAATAAAATAGTTAAGGTAATCAAATATATTCCTGCTCTTTATACAATTTCAAAAATTAGTTGCAATTACTATATTACAGTTACCAAAGATATCAATTTTACTCAGTGCACTGATCACGAAATCACTTAACGCTTTTGTGTAAAATTTGTCAAAAGTCAGAAATAATATTTAAATTTTAAAAAAACAACTCGGTTATTTTGTTCAAAAATTTTGGAAAAATTGAATAAATATTAATTTAAAAAAATGACATATATTAAGTATAAAAGTAAACGCTCGTTTTCATGGCTCTTAATTAATTAGTATCAAAATAGTTTTTCTGCAGTTTTGTAATTTGATTTAAATAGAATTATTTGTTAAAAAAAAGTTAAAAATGTAACAATAAATATAATATTCAACATTACATGTGCGTCCAATAACATTATAAAATTTAATAAGAAATATATTAGTAGTTTCTTCAAAGTTTAAATCTTATTTCTAGTGTCTAGCAAATTTTATATGGAAATGGCATATCATTTAATGATCGGTACTTAGGTTTCGACAAATACATATAATATTATCGAAATTCTCGTGTTCAAGTAGGGGCATATCTTTTGCTGATAAAACGAAATTATACATATAAATATTTTTATTAATAGAAAAATGTTTCTACATTTTTGAAATTTTAACGAATTGACTCATAATACAAATAGGTTTTATATAAACAAAAATTTATTTCAAAACAAATAGTGTGCCCAATAGAAGATTTATATTTATTAGATATTTTTTATTAATATAATATAGTATATAAAACTGAATAGTTTTAATTAAAGAATGCATTGATAGATTGACAAAAAGATTTTTTAAAAAAAGTATTATCATTTTTTACCACAGAATAAATATATAGAAGTACAATTTTGATAAATTTACTACGGCAACGTTTTATTGCTTTTTTGATTCTTAGCGCAGGTTTTTACACTCAAATGTTACGTCGAAATACAACTAAAGTTTGAACAAAAAACCAACAATTCTTTTAAAGAGTGCGAAAGAACTAACTGACTTTCAAAGAATTTGTTATGACACTTTTCATATATTTTTATCATTTTTTTTCGTATGATTTGTAGCAGATATGGCCAACCGGTCAATCGCACTTTTTTATAATTTTGTGAGCAAAAAAGAAAATTGTTATTATGTTAACGTACAGTGCTCGTCAAAAGTATCGCGTACATATTTTTTTCATAGAATATACACGAAGAAATAAATTATAATTTCTATTTATGTGTAGCTAATTTCAATTAATAAATATTGTTAACAATTATTCATGCTTTTTTAATTCCCCTGGATGCGTGAGTTTTAAACTTAAACTACGCATGTGACAACAAGTCGATCGCGATACAGTTTTCAAATAAAAAGTCGATCTTACATACACAAAAGTTGGTCAGCACTGATTTATAGGATTTGCGTTCCCATATTCTAGTTGCAAGTCGGTGTAATAATTGAGCGAAAAAAGCATGCATTAAGGGTCAATAAAAAGCAACAAAACTTTGCCGTAGAAATTGTACTGCAGTCATCAGTCTATATGTTTATTCTTTGTTTTTTTACTATATTTTAGCTCTACATTTTAAACATAACATTTTATTACATTTCAATCTTATGATTATGCAAAAAAAATTTTAAATTTTCACGTACACAATTAAAACAAGATTTTCCGATAAATCTATGAAAATCTTATTGTTATTTCATTCTATATTCGATAACCAAATAATTCTAATTTGTTTTGAACATGTTACAAAGTTGGTTTTAAATTTTTCATTTTAATGTACTAAACTTGACTTTCACTGACCCATCATTTAGGCATCAAAGTCGACTAATTTTCGCACCCAGATTTAATAAGAGATACGTAAGTCGTCTTAAGTATGTCTCTGATTTGCTGGGTATGTTTATTTTCGAAAATCTATTCAGATTAACACAGAGTTAAAAGCCTGTTTTCAAGAACTTAAGTTCTTTTTTACTATTAGTATAATTGAATCGTTTTCAGCCTTGCAATACCATTTTTTTTACTATTTTATGTAAGCTTTAAAAACCGGATCTTAACTCTGAGTTACTCTCAATAAATTTCAGAAAAGACCTTATGTATTATTATATTAAAAAAATATTAGAATTATTCAAAAAAAAGAACGAAATTAAACAATTATCGTGACTAGGAAGCTTAAAGATTTTAAGTATTTTTTCAACGAATCGGTTTTCATTTTTATTACACAGAGAAATATTTCTACTTAGATTTAGTACTAGTATAAAGTATAAGATTTAGCAAAAATATATATTTAAAATTAAATTTTTTATACTTGTAAATCAAAAAGTAAATATCTTACGTCTCTTCGTTGATATAATTCTACTAGTTCAAAATTTAAGTAGATTTTTATTTAAAACAAATAGAAAATTGTTTCTGTGTTTGAGTTTAACGTGTGATTGAATTTTCATTTAAATGCAGATATTAGTTTATGATGCCACTGTTTTAGTGCTTTTACAAATCATCTCGTCAAGGCCTAATGAAGCCGTTTTGGGGTCACTTCTAGAGTGATTGTGAAATTGTTCTCATTGTATAACTGTATTATATGCAGAAGGGAACAGATTAGTTTGTGAGATGAAAAACAGGTCGCAAAAATGAAAAAAAATCAGAATTTTCACACAAACTTAATACTGTACTGTTGCGGTGGTAAGGGCTTCTCATTGTATCTTTTTTTTCTCTCTAAAAGATAGATTTTTTCTCATAGCATAAAAAGGGATGAAAAAATTAAGCTATTTTTTCTCAAGCGTTTTATTATTTTTTTATTTATGCGATCCATGAGAAAATCGATTTTTTTCTCGTGGAAAATGAGGAAAGACGTTTTTCTTAAGCAAAAGGAAGAAAAAAACTTTGAAAATACAGAAAGTTCTATTTTTAATAGGAATAATAATAAATTAGCGTCTTGGTTTGCTATTTTCGGTTTTATAGTCATGATGTGTCTCGATGTTGGCCTAGGGCAGACGGAATAAAGAAGTCAAAGTGTGTTTTGTTTTAATTAGTCAACAATTTGTACTTTGTTTATTTTGTTTTTTAAATTTTTTTTTAAAAAATTAAAATAATTTTTTTATTATCTTTTTTATTTATTTATTCTCCTTTTTTTGATTGCATCCTGTTTTCGCTATTTCCGTAAAATTACATACACAAAAAAACGTAACTTCCGGATGATTAAGCAAAAATTATTTACTAAAGAAGAAAATTCGTAAAATACAAAGTTCTTTTAATGAACAATAAAGTCATTGAACTTCACAGAAAAGAGAAATAAGTTTATTAAGTTTATTTGGTAATTTTTTATTATAGTCTTTTGTTTTATTTCGTACAAGCGGAAAAGTTTATTTTTATTTTTTTACACTTTTTTCTTATGATAGAAGAAATTTAAGGGATTTTCTTGTGTTTTCCGGACTTGGCTCGAAAATTAATGATTTTCGTTAGAAGATATGAGAAATTATCTGTTAAAAAGACATAAATTAAATTTTATTAGAACTAATTTTTCATTATTAATAATAAAATTTTTGAACGGAAAGAAAAGCATCGTCATTAATTTAAGACCTAGTTTTTGCTAAAAGAAACCAGTTTCTTAATTTAATGTTATATTGTAGATTAAACGAACCTGGAGTGTTTGATTTTTTTGAAGTCTATTCAATAAACCAGACAAATGGGTTTCTCTTGAGATTCTCCGAAACATCTGATAAAATCAAACGTTAATGATTCACTATAATTACATATTCAGTACTACATAAAATTTGCTTTTGATTTCATTCTCGAATATTTTTGCTTGTGTTTTAACTACGATTTCAAGTGAAATTTGAACAATTTCAATTACATAAGTGTTAGCAAAATTAATGTGTGTGAGCTAGTGCGAAGAATCGCTGTTAAATCCGATTAAATTAGTATTTTCTGTTTTTTTTATCTTCGGACAAATTGTTTGATAAATGAATAATTTTTTTTTTAATTCGTTCATTGTTAGAAAATAAGTAACATGTAATGTTTTGGTGAAACCTATTAATTAGCGGAAACTATTTAAGTGTTAACATTTACTTTCAGTAAATGGATTCAGTTTAGATTTTATTCAAAATTTTGAATTTAGTTCAGTTTGTGGCGTTGAAAAATCAATTTTCGACTAATCTAGAACAATTTTGTATTGTAAGGATATAAAAATTTAAAAAACAGCACGGATAGAACTGTATTAAAAACACACATAAATTCTCTTTATTTTCAGTATAATTGCTGCAAAAAATCGTGAAAAGAAAATGTATTCAATATTTAAAAATAACTGAAATCTTAATTATCTGTTTCATTGCAAAAACTTATGGATTAAATTTCAAATTTCGTTCTACAGCGAAAAGTGTTCTTGCAAGAAGAATATTCACCAAATTAAATTTAAAAAAGCTTATTTCATTTTAGAGTAGCTATTCCCAACCTGGAGTACTATTATAAACCCCTTCACTAAGGGTCCCGATTTGCGATGATTGTCGTAGCTGTAACCAGAGCCGATTGATGAGGAAACAGAGTATTGAGTAATTAACGCGTTATTTTAATGTTGAATAAACATAAATTTATTGAGTTAATTTCGAGTAAAAGACTAAGACTAACTCACTCGGATCCTGGAACTTCACTACTTATATAGCAGAAGATCCCTTGATTGATCCGCAGAATAATGATGACCATCATACATGCATATTACCACCAGGGTTGTACAAATAATAAAATAGTGATTACATAAATGAAATGATAATGAATAGTTAATATACGTGTTACAAATTGAATAATTGTATAAAATAGAATAATAAGAGAATATATGGGTGATCACACGCTCTTGTGTTGAGTTGACTCATTACAGTACGCATACACCTGGGGGTACGCATCAGGCTGTTCAGGAGTACTTAAAAAAAAAGATGTAATGGCGGCAAAAATTTCAAAAAAAATTATTTAAACAAAACGTATTCTCATGCTAAAAATAAATTATATTTTAAATCCTGTTTGTTTAATACAATTACAAAGAAAAGAGTTTTCTAGCATTAAACTTTTTTTATTGAAAGAAATTAATGATATAATTCTAATTTTTTACCCATATAAAATATTTAAATACGGGTTGCTATTTAATAACAGTCAGAAATAATAAAAATAATATGTTTTTGAAATACAAATAATAAAAAACAATAAACCTTGTATGCCACGAATTTCAAAAATTCTGATAAAATTGTCACAGTAACTTTTATAGACGCTTCAAGGGAAAACGATTTATTTTAGCCACAATAAGGCGTCGATAGACGTCAGAACCGTAAAAAATGTTTTTCATCCATATCTACAGACTGAAAAAATATGATCGAAAAGCACTTTTCAATATGACATCCAAAAAATGCTCGTTACTGAAATACAATTTTTCCATTGCGACGTATATAGATGTTACTTGGACAACTTTATCACAATTTTTTTAAAATTTTATTTGCATGGTAAGTGTATTTAAAAATAATTTTTTATAAATTAATCTCTGGAAATAAATTTCTTACTATCTAAATCTTTTTCGTTAAGATAATAGCTATTAAATTTTTTTGATGTTTTCTATGAAAATTGAAATCGCATAATATCATAATATGCAGAAATACAAATATTTTAAATTTTCATATATTTTACATATTTCACATTTAAGCTAAAAGATATTTTGAAACATAAAAAAGGCACAAATATTAAAAAATAAGGAATCAGTTAAAATAATGAATTAAAATAATTCAAAAAAATAATAATAATAATTAATAAAAATTAATAAAAGTGGTAACTTTGTGAAATGAAAGACATTTTTATATAGTGAAAAAAGGGGTACTTGAAAAGGTTACTGACTTGCAAGGGGTACAGTAATTGAAAAAGTTTGGGAACCGCTGTTTCAGAGCATTGTTTTTATTATGAAAAACGTTGATCCTATTTTAAGAAGAATACAGTTTGAAAACATTGATTTCTTTATTTAAGATTTTTTTTTATTCTCAACCATAAGGTGAATTTAAGGTTTTTATACATTGTATATTTTATATACTGTTTTCAAAATATGTAAGCTCATAGTTCGGAAAAAAAAACTTTACACAGTTTAATCAATATGTTGTTTTATCATAAAAATAAATAAATAATTTGATTCGAGAAATTAATTTCAAAAATTTGCACATTTCAGTTTTGAATTTTTTATACTGTTATTTTTCCGCTTGTTTTATTAAGTTGATGCATAATTATCCAGCATTTTTTTAACAAAATCATTTGTTATCACTCGTAAATTATTTTAATAAATATTTTATTAATGTTACACTCAAGTTTATTTACAAGTATTACGATTTCGATTCTGGTTAACCCGGAACTGTATTATCGCGCTTCATATATACTTAAATAAAGGTGTGCAGTGCGAATATTTTTGTGTTGCCTTCAATTCAACTAAAACTTGTTATTTTACTCGTTTAAAAATGTGAACTTTTTAAACTATGAGCAAATATAGTGAAAATTTAAAAATTGTGCGTATAACACAATAATAATATTTAAAGAAAATGTGATTAAACGATTAATCAGTAGTTTAGTTGCCGTCTATTTTAACTGTTTCTTCCCATTTGCTTGATAGATTGATTGACATTTTAGTCTTTAGCCAAAATTCGATGATCAACCTCTTCTTAGCTTATCCTCCAAGTTGGTATTATCTGATTTGAAACAGGAAATCCACACCCTATATTAACCTTCGCTATTATTCATTTGCTAAAAAGTTCGTTGAGATTACGAAATGACTGTGTTGTTTTCTATCCTTTATCGGAGTGGTAGAACACAATAGGGAAATTTGACTATGGTTTTTGATACGCAATTTTTTAAAAATATAAAGGAGATTATTTTTATACACAAATAGTAAACAAAATTCTACTTTTCATTAAAGGAAAATGAGCATATATAAATGTCGGATGATTATGTATCAACCTAATAAAACAAAATTTTTAAAAGTACAAGTTTCAGCATTCAATTTTATTCGTAAGAAACAAGCTGCAAAAAATTGCTTATTCTGCTTCAGTTTAGGAGAAAATTTAATGTAATCACTCAGTAGTAATTTAATGAGAGTATAAATATTGTGCAATTTGTTACAATATTGCTTATAGTATCGAATATAATTGTAAAATGAATATAGCTATTTCAGTTGTATAATATTTCGGTTGCATTCCTTCCATGGTTATTAGCCGGTTTAAGATATAGTAAGATTTTGTAGACCAGTGCTGCGTTCATTTATTGACAATGTGATTGTTACAAAGCAATTGTATCAATAGCAATCTAATCTCATTTGTAATTGTTACAAATGCGATAGTTACAAATTGCTTGTACATTTAGTCTGTATGCATTGTAATTTTTCCCGGTACATATATTTTTGTATAATTTAAGGTTAGGTCGGAGAAAAATTGCAATAATAACTTTTGTAAACGCATGCTATTGTTACAATGTTTATGTAACGATTGCGATTGTTACAAAAACATGGCCATCTCTTTTCTGAACGCTGGTAATTGTGACAATTACTTGTCATTTTCAATAAATGAACGCAACCCAGTAGAAAAG
>AGDA01024101.1:0-15118 GCA_000281935.1 Mengenilla moldrzyki | reverse complement strand
TATTTTAGGACTAAAATTCTTGTAAATTTAAGAATAATTTTTTCCAATTTTAAAAATAAAAAATTTTTATATTAAGCATTGAAATCTTAAATTTTGGAAGAAAAAATACTTGTCCCGCCTTAAGTGTTATTTTCTTCTTAAATTAAGCAGTCATTTTTGTGAGTACAACAGATTTTGACCCGATTCTCTTTATTTTCGTGATCGGAAACCATCAAGAAAAAATTGATTAATTAGATTTTTTGCAAAACTTGCTCAAACTTGTACGAAACACAAGTTGAGTAACTATAATGTACTAGTTCTCCTTATTTGAAAAGGTTTCCGATTATGTCTTAAAGTAGGTTTAGCAAAATGCCTTTCGTTCTTTATTTAATTCATACCGCATGTTAAGTGTATTATGATACGAAAACAATTTTTAAACGTGTTTTTTAATGTATTTAGGCAAAGTACTGGATGCTATTAAACTGCTTTTGTAACAGCCGAAAACGGAATATTTTTTCAAAACAATGTTAAGAACATTTCGCAACGTGGGGCTTGCGCCCCACAGGTGGGCAACTTGATAGTTAAAGGGGACTACTTAAAAACGGACTCGACGGTTTTTAATCTATTCTTTACGGGAAATTTAAATTCAGTGCTAGGTAAATTTTTAAAAAAACACTGTAAATAATTACTAGTCATAATTTCGTTTGACGTAACTAAATATAAACTGGACGATTAGAATCGACAAGTAAATTTTGTCAAGATTTTTCGAGGGGTGTGTCGGTATTGAGGGGTGGGGGGCATAAAATTTTTAAAACTGCTAAAGGAGGGACATGGAACAAAAAAGTTTGAAAACACTGGTTTAGAATATTAATTTGGTATTCATGTATAAAAATCAGTAAGGAATGTGTTGAAAAGAATTAAAAATCTCCCAGGATCTATTATGGTAATTACTGTAACGAGATTTGAACCATATTAAGAGAAATGTGTTCAAAGTTTATTTAAAATTTTTCGTCTCTAAGGTACTATTAAACTATAGTTTAAATGTAAATTTTTCATCAGACTGATAAATGGAGAAGAAAGTTTTCGCTGAAATCCTCAGAAATTCCATCAATGCAGAGTTCATAATATTTAAACAATATCATTTTCTAATTACAACGAACTGTGAAATTATCAGTGTATATAAAATATTGTTTCTTCCTACACACAATACAAAATAAAACGCATAAAGTGTCGCCATCTTCAGTGAAGCAACCCTGTAAATCGGTAAAGTTCGGAAAGCCGAAAGTGAATGATCAAAAACGGGGAGCAAAATAGTGAACATTTACAGTTTGTTATCGGTTTAGAGTATTGTGTTTTTTATAGTTTTTTTATTGTTTTATATATATTGAAAACTACAATTTTTTGACAGTATTTTCGTGTTTTTTATGTTTAGATTAATTAATTAGTTTATTAATTGAAAGTGCATAAAAAATTTAATAATAATTTTAGCGATTTTTTGTGACAGAATTGTTAAAAGTGATTTTTTTCGTTTCGGTTCAAAGAAAACAAGAAATATTGAGACGAAGACAACGCTGACGGTTACGGTGTCGGTTGTCGGTGCGGTAGCGACAGAACAAGAAATAAAAATGGCGATTGCGAAAATTGGTAAGTGGCCGCCGTTGATCGGCTGTTAGCGCGATTTTTGAATTTCGCCAAAACCACTTTGCATTTCAAGGGTATAAAAACGGTCAAGTCTTATTCGTTTTACACGCCGAGAGTAATTAATCATTCATTGGGGGAAAGATAAAGTAACGCAAATGACGGTGTGAGGAATAAAAAAAAATGGAAATTTAAATTTGTTAAGGCTTTTCAATTTTATTTATTTTCTTTTTTATTATTATAATTTGATGTTTTGTTATACGTATGTGTGTACTGTGTTTGCTTAACTCTCGGAGAATGAAGAGTAAAGAATTCAATTATTGTTATTAAAACGTGCATGCAAAGTAATAAAGAGAAAAACGTGAAAGTTTATTAGCCGAAATTGTATGGAAAGTATTTTCCTAGTGTTGCGATTTGTATACTTTTCAATTGCGAAAAACGAATGGATTTTTTGTTTCAGTGAGTTTGTGAAATTGCTTTCAAGATTTTTCTTTATATTTTTAACAACCACTTTAGAGACTTATTAGTATTATCCATATTAGTAAACTAAGAGCTTGTTTCAAAAATGAGCAACACTGATCGCTCACTTTTAGTTTTCATTTTTTACTAACATTTTGATATCAGTATGGAAGTTATATACATTTTATCTACTAGTAAATGCTTATCTATTTCAGACTATAGACAAAAATATCATCTATATAAAATTCAGAAATTGAGCGATCACTGATCTGCTCACGTTTGAAGCAAACTTTTAAGATTTGCTGGCAACTCTGTTACTTTAATAGAATCTTATTTGAAAATTTGAAAAAAACGTTTTTGCGGTAAAAACACTAGTCATTGTAGGCTGCATTACCTGACTAAAGAACTTGCAACAAAAAAATTTTAACACCGATTCCGCTATATCTCCTTTCTAAATTCGATTCTTTTAATTTTGCCATTTTGAATCCGTTTCTTTTGTCCCATACAGTATTTCGCTTCACAAACCTGTTCAGTTAGTCACTTAAACGAATTCATATTTGTTTTGAATAGAGGATTATTGAAAAACATTAAGGAACGGAATTTGAAAAGAAATAAGAGATAATCTTACACTGATGTGTGATAACATTAGTGATTATGGGTGCATTCGGAAAGTCCGCTATTTTGTAAAATATTTTTAAACAGTTTTGATAACTGTGAAACTTTACAAATAAGAATTCAATTCAAAGATATTCCTATGCATAAATTCATTTTACAGAAGTTGTAATTTGATTAGAAAATTATTTTTGAAACTATGTGTCAAAATAAATTATCTATGAAATTTAAAATTTGAATCTTTAAACAGTTTAAGCATAAAATTTAAAAGTAATATTGAAATATTTAACTATTATTTCGTTTTCAAATATATTTTATATCTTTATACTATTAATAAATTTAATGGCTTTGGGGGGGGGGGGGTATGAGTAATATTTAAATTTATAAATTCTTTTTTGTTTAGACACATACTCTCGGTTCAGTTTCTGTCTGCATAAAAAAAGTAATATCCGATAAGTACTTTTATTATTTTATTAGTCTTTTTCCAAATAAGTTTACATTCTGACGCGCGTATCTAATACATTCATTTCAGATCATATATTGTCAAATAAAATCTAATAATAATACGATGTAAAAAGCACAGGTTTTGTTTTATGATTGCAATTATGTAGAGAAAGATGCGAAATTTAATCAATTAAAAATACTATGTCTATTTTCAATTGAAAAGTCTTTCTATTTTAAAACTTTAAAAACGGTCACTATTTTGAAAATTGGTTATTTCATTTCTGGAAAATAATCATCGTTTTTTTTTTAATCGAAGCCTTCAATTTCACAGATCAGATTTTTAAAACCGTTGTATGTTTGAACCAATACACGTTGTACTAACAAATGAACAAAAGGTATAAGAATATCCTTCTGACTGAATACATCACACAAATGATGCATTAGACGATCTAAATTTAGATTATTTTAGGTCGTTTAATATATGATATTATACGTTTAATAATTACAATTTTAGCTAAAAATTTATATGGTAGAAATATTGATGCATTCATACACCGATAAAAATATCTATTAAATATAAGAATAATTCTTCACAATTTCGGGACAAACAGACAATATGCATGATGCAAGTAGAAATGTGCTTATAACATACGAAAATATTTTAATATGAAAACAAATTGTGTAATAAATAGAAGAATCTACTAAATTTCACACAAATATTTCTTGTCCTGAAATCATGAAGAATTTATTCTTATTTTCAGTAGATATTTTTATCAGAGTACATTTTTTATACGTATAGTAGACAATTGTATTATACGTAAATCTCAAATTTTAAACTGTTTATTCCATGGTATTTTTATATATTTAAAAGTACAGTCTATTATTCATCAATTATACGTTTCCTATACTGTCAAATAAAACAGTTAATAGTGAATCAAATTTATGTTTTCTTTGCGTTTATTAGGTGAAAGTTTTTGCCACATAAGAAAAAAAATCAGCTAAAAACTATGTATAAATACCAGTATAATTTTCGGGAATTATTGTATATTGCACGTTTAAAATGTCGTCTAATACACATCAAAAATCGTCATAAAATTTTATAATTTTTATCAAGAAAACCAACGTTTATTATACGATTACTGTTTAAAAATTGCTTTAAAAACGTATAATAAATATATATATACAATTTGTGCTGTGTAAATAGGAATAAATAATTTCCATTTCTCGTTTCAAATCGCATCATCATTTTTTAGAAGTAATTTATAAAATCTAATTTTATTTTAAATTTTTTAATCCTGATTTCAACAACTCTTTATCTGTAAGTATAATATTTTGCATATTTTTTTTATAATTAGACTATAAGTGTCTTTCAAAATATATGAATTATTAAAATTTAAGAAAAAATCACAGATCAAACAATGATCATTTTTCCTAAACATGATCATGATCTTGATTATTCATTATGTTGAGAATAAAATGATCATAGCTAAAGTATAGAAGACGCTCAAATTCGTACAAATTTAGTAAGGTTAATTTTTTTTAAAAAAAAATTAATATACTTTAATGTAAAAAAAAACGTTTTAAATGATAAGAAAATATTCATGACATAACAGAAATTTCATTCATGGGAGACAGTGAATAAATTTCATATTTATGAAAAAAGTTCGTAATATTTCTTTAAAGAAAATGAAATAGCTGAATATTTTACTATATTAATGAAAATTTCCATAAAAGTAATGTATTCAAATAATAAAGTCTAACTGAGGTGCGTTTTACTGCTATTTTTTGTTCTTTATACATAATAAGAATGTATTAGTGATGGGTTGTAGATATTCGATAATGTCGATGAAGTTAAAACTACATAATGTACTGAAATTATTATTCGATATTTGTTATGTTAAAATATTAGAAAAATTTATTTTGCTCGCATGAAGAAAATGGTACTTTAAAAGCGATTTTGAAATTGGTTTTTTTTCAAAAAATAAAATAAGGGGATAATTGGAAACTTTATTTAGACTCTTTTTAAGCTTTTTAAAGGAATTGACAGTCGTAGTAATGTTAAATTAGTTTTAGTACCTTAGTATTATTCTCGATTTTCTTAATAACTTGATATTATGTTTTTGAGTAATAAAAATCGATAATAGATATCCCGAAATTGAAACAGCAGTTAAAAAATTTAAATTTTAGCCTTTTGCTCATTCTGATTAATGAACCAGTTTTTACGTAAACCGTTGAATACAAATATATGTTTATAGATTGCTATTGAATGTAAAACTAATTTTTTCTAATATCTAGAAATAGGAATATACAAAGCCAATCAAAGGCTAGTGGTCTTTTATTGATATTTCAAACGTAAGTTTTGCAAAACTTTCCAATTTAATTGATGTTTAATGTGATTTGCGATGAAATTAAGGAAAATCAAAAATTATAAAATTTACTCTTAAGCAATATTTTGGGTAAATAAAGGTAATAAAAGTTATTTTTGGCTTACATTTATCTGTAGTTGATCTGAGTTTCACTATTAGAACAAAAGCATAAAGTTTTTTTTTTATTTTTTACTTTTAATAGTTGAAAACATGTATAAAAATATAATTTTTAATTTTCAAGAAAAGATATAATAAACACGAAGGTTTTTCTACATTTAATATGCAAATTTTTGCAAGTTTTTTTTCTAAAATGATTTTAATACACGTATATTGGCAAATACAATTAAACTGCTTTAGTGAATATTTTACCGCATTATTAAGAATTGAACTCAAACCTGATTTTTTGGAATTTAAATTTTTTTTTTTTAAGAAGAATGCTGTAACGAATTTTCTTTTCAATCAAGAGTACATAAATTTAATTATGTTTTTTTACGAACAGCAAAAAAAAATCAATAAAACTTACGCTTTTTTCGCAAACTTTAATAATTATTTTCCTTTTTGATAAAAAAAACCATTTGCGTTTTTACATAGAATTTCAATTACGGATTTTTTAGCCGGAAAATTGTTACGTGAAAACTTTCGTTTGAAGCCAGGGATTTGTTACGGGAAACGAAAATAAAGGAAATCAACGAAATCTACGAAATAACGAAGAAAAAACGATTTATATAAAGCAGTTTTCGTTACTTTTACGCCTAATTGCAATTTCCTAAAAAAATAATTTCGTTGTTGTTATTATGTCACTTTGTGGTAAACGTAATAAATTCATGCAGCATATATGAGCTAAGAAACTATTAAGCTATCGTTAAAGTTTTTTCGTGAAACTTAAAAATAACATTTTGGCAAACCTGTGTCAAATTTTAACATGTGAATAGTCGTTTTTGCGGCTCATCGATTTTCGTACTGTAAAAGCAATTGTGCAAAAGGAACGGAAAATCAGTTTTTTTTCTTGATAATTTTAAAAATTACCAAGCTGTTTTGCTGAAAGCTGGCTTCATGATGACGCGTCGAATCGCCTTTTTTTAAAGAACAAACCAGATTTTTTGCATTTTAATTAGAAACTAAGAGCGTACAGAATCACAAGTACAAGCTCTTAGTTTGCAGTGCGTTCTTTTGCTAGTGTTTACCTTGAATTTTATGTGGTTTAGAAAGGATTTCGCAAAAACTACAAACTTCTAATTGCAAAGGTAGTAACAAAGATTAATTTCTTTATTCATTACTTTTATACAATATTAAAATTAATTAGAGCTTATAAAAAATATCTGAGTTTATTTCAGAACAATTCTAGGTTTACAATAATTTCAGAGTATAACACTTTTAAAAACTTTTTAGGAAGAAAATTAAAGAATATACATATTTATCTATATGTCTTCAAATTTATGTGGATTTGGATTTTTTTTACTTTAAAAGTAAATTAGTTACATATCAATCCTATCTTTCAACTCTATTTTTAAGTCAGTAACAATATTCTTATATTATAAATATTATATCGATATTTATTATAATGAAAATTGTCAGCTATATTTACTACTTTATTACAAATTATTATTGTTTTAGTAATCATTTTTCGATATCAATAGACAAAGAACTACAATCTTTTATCGGAATAAATTTTATGTTCTTTCCACTAAAATAGAGTTCAATAGTTCTGTGTCATAAAATCGTAATGATCGATTTGCTAAAAGATTATTTTAGGGTCCTGAATAGAAAAGGTTTAAATTTTAAATTTTTATTGATAAAAGAACAAATTTGATAAAACGTTTTTGACTTGCTGGTTTTAAAATAAATGCTACAAAGTTCCTCGTAGACCTCCCAGTATATTTAAGTTTGCTAATTAAGTAAATGATTAATTTTTTCAAGAAAAAATTTTAATATACGTACACAAATCTCACACATGTTTTGTTTTTCGTAGCTTTAAAAATAGTAAGATTTCGATTCGGTTTTCTTCACATCAGAAACGAGAACATGAACGAAACACACGTATGACATTTTTTGCAATTATTTTTTAGTTGCCCCTTAAAATCTGCTTGTTCATTTCGAAAGCCCCATAATCGATTTTATTTGTATTTATGACAACACAAGATGTATAATTTCGTATTTTTTCATCTGTGAAGACGGCAAATAAACAAGCTTTTCGTTTCTTATCAGTTAAGGTTTGTCTAAAAGCATTTATCGGGGAAAAAAAAGATGAGAACATAATGGAAAAATGCCAAGTGAGCTCTGAAATCTCATTTTAATTTTCGTACAGGACGATGAATAGTACGATTACAAGTACTTTGAAACTAGTTTTTAATTATCTGTTTTTATACACAATTAATTATGTAAATTAAAGTTAAGACTGGAAAAAATCGAATGTTTTAAATGATTTTCTCGTGCATTTTTGTATCTAAAATTGCTTTCATCAAGTACTCTCTTTGTGAATGCTTGAAGTTTGTTCTATTCATCCATTTTTCAGATGCAACCTGGGGTTGAACCCTAAGTTTTTCGCGAATAGTGACATTAATCATTGCAGCTTTATAGATTCGACGACATTATCATGAACCGCATAGCGGTATGGCGTAAACTTGTTTCAGTTTAACTGATTCGTACAGTCGAAAAAATTTAATAGTTTTTTTTCGCGTGAAGATTTTATCAGAAATTGATTTCGACATCATATTTTTATTAATGACATCGAAATGAGCGCGAAAAGTATAAAAACATGTAATGATGTTACAAAATAATTATTATATGGCTTTCAACTCTTTCGACTTTTTATTAATATGACAATAAATTTTTCTATGTGTAAATTTCAGAAGTTTTATCTGATTTGACTTTTACGAATTTTCATTTTATTGGTTTTGATTAATTGAAAGCTTATTGTGACAGTATACTATATATTTTTTGAAATATTAAGTTATTCGATTAAAATTTATGAATTAACATAAAATATTCCGGATTTAGTGATGTAATATATATTTTTAATGAGGTAACGATTTTTTCCTCTTAGTTTGCTTATTTTTTCGTAGCATTTAATTATTAAATTATGTTATTAACGTGAGAAAAACAGATCTTTTATCAGTAAGTTATACTTGTAGAACGACTTACTAACAAATGAACTAATGTGCATAATTAATTTTGTAGAAAATTGCATAATAGATTTTATCTTTGTAATTAATGTTTTTTAAATAGATAATAAATAAAAATATGAGCACTTGGTTACTTATTTAGTAATATACCACAGTATATATAGCTATATTTTTAAAGATGTTTTTTCTATGTAAAAACACGTAATAAATTTATTCTTAATGTTATCAAATCAATCACGACACATTTTTTATTATTTTTTTTAATTATTTTTTTTCATTATGAAATTGATATTAAATTAATATTATTATAAAAAAAACTGTTAACTTATGGGCAAGTATTGTATTTTAACACTATGTCGTCCGCAAGTTTAACCTAAATTTTTTCACGACACGATGGTAAGGCTTATTTCTGCTTTACAGTTTTGAATACCACAATGGAGTCATTGGTGTTTGTGCGATAGTTTCGTAATAGCATAAATATGAAACTATTGGAACATGCCTAATTATTTACGTATGACACTATCGTCTACCCGATAGCTTTTTAGGTATGAGGTTTCAATTATTTTTTTACATACTTTTTTTTCATACACACTTTTTTAAGTGAAAAACTTTATATTTTATTCCGCCATAATTAATAAAAAATTTAATAATGTAGTTATTTTTAATTTTTTTTGTATAGTTAAATCACATTTAATAATATTTAAATTTTAAAACACAAAATGTAAAAAAATGGATTACGTACAAAAATATAAGAAGTCATAAAAGACAAATATGTATACTTGAAGATTTTAATGCTGAATTTAGTAGGCTGGAAAATGAATTTGGTATAACTTCTATAAAATATCTTTTTTTAATTTAGAAAAAAACCTTTTTCAGTGTAATTTTATTATTTGGAAGGAATTTCAATATTCCCCTTTAAATAATCCTACTTAAGGAATTTATAATTGAAGTGTCAAGCTTTAGTAGAATAAAAAAAAGTCAAATTAAATCATTAACATTTAAAAGAATGTGTGCAAAATGTTTGCTTCTGTCTTCAATTTGAAAACATTGTAAATTTGAGTTTCGTAAACTTTAATTTTACACATTCTATAGAAAATGTCATAAAGCAACAGAAGAAAGAACAGTAAATTTTCCATTGACGGGTGTCGTGTAAAAGAAAATTTGAAAAGATTAAAAAAACCCACTGCGCGTATAGCGTAAAAATAAGTATATGCAAAGGTGATCTTAGCTAAAGATTTGATATATTACATTAACAAACTTGCAAACTAAAACCAATTCAGTGTTTATGAATATCTAAGAGGAGTCGATTTTTAATGTTGTTCAGTAATCACGAATCTTTTGGGGCTTGTGATAAAATTTGCATAAGCTAGTAAAAGTTTTTAAAAGCTATGCATTTTATTCGAACTTATATTCAATTAATTATGAAATCGGTAACCGTGAAAAACTGACTAGCAAATTTCAATGAGTTTTCCTTTTATTCTTATTAAAAGCGTCATTTTCAGGTTCCGGTTTTCACCTAATTAAACTGCAAAGACATTTCAAGCGTTTCCTTTAATTGTCTAAGCTTTTTTCCCTAACTTGTTTCCGTTCAAGGAAAACTCTGGAAATCTGGACAAGTCAACATTTCTTTCATATTTTATTTATGAAAAAAGTTTACGATATATAAAAAAAGAGAAGAAAATTAATAAAAAACAGCTTTCAAGTCAATTGTTAAATTGGTTTTACCTGTATAAGAAAGCTTCAGTTGTTCCTCCAAAATCGAAACGAATTTCAGAGAGATCTTGTTGCTGTTTCGTTGTATTGTTCATCTATTGAATACATGTACGATTTTTGGGTACACTGACGTGATGCATTTATTAGTATTTTCAATTTACTAATATTATTTATTATGACGATCGAGAATAATCGAAAAGAAAAAACGGTTAAGAGAATAGGCTGATGAGGCACACAAACGCACCTCTTTTAAAATATTTATAAATAATAACTATCACCTGCTTATATTTTTTATTTATTTTTTCCTTATTTAATTTTTTTCCAAAAGAATGTCTAAAGAATTTCTCCTAATTGAAATTAACTATATGCGTGAGTGAATCTACCTTTTTTTGAAGCCTAAGCGGGCTTTGTTTCCCTTTTTTTCTATTTATAAACTTTATTTTCAATAATCGCCATGAAAAATTACTTTAAAAACTATAATTAGTATGAAACAGACGATCTTATTAAAATTACTGTAATTAGACTGTCTTCTTCGTTATTTCTGTTTTTTTTTCAATGGAAATTTATGAAGTTTTCTTTCTTATCACAAAATTTGACATTGTCATTTTACATGTTGTGACATTTGACTCTTTTGTCAAAATTACTCAAAATCGTTCCCTTGATTCATGAGTTTAATTCTGGCTGTTACTTTGTCGAATGTTTGCTACGTGTTTATCTTGTAACAGCAGTTTTACTTTACATTATGAAGAATTGAAATTGCTGAGTGCTCTTGGTTACTTCAATTTTGACTTTTGAAAACGGCGTGAGTCATTCACTATATCCTATTTTGAACTTTTATTATTAACATCCTAATAAACCAAATGAATTGATAAATATTTTGATTATTTGAGAATTAAATAAAAAGTGTCTTAAAAAGTATAATTAATAGGAAATTCAACTAGATTTCGCAAGAGTATAAATATTTTTGTCACTAACAATTAATTAAATAATAAGAGTAATGAATAAATGAACTTCCTAGGAACACTGGAATTGCATATTGTTACTTTTAATATTTATTTTGTATTACACAACGAATAAAAACTTTATAGCTGTAAACATATTTACTTATTTGGAGAAAAAATTTAATTTTTAGAATGCTTAGACAAGCTTTTATTAAAATATTTATTCAATGATAAATTGATGTTTCTATATGTGCATTTTCTTGCTATGTGTAATTTGAATTTGATTTAAAACTCAGTTAATTTTAATGAAAATTAAAGTGAAAAATACATGGTTTTCTTTGATTTTTCGGTCGGGAAACATAATCGCTTGATTTTTTCAAATAGTTTTAATACTAATAAAACTTTTTTTATAATCACTTTATTGTTAGTGTACAGATTTTTGCTTTTTTTACCGGCTAGGAAGTTAAGATTTACTTGATTTCATGTAACGTATAAATAAAAAATATCATATGCTAATTATAATTTTAAAAAACTATGAAAAAAATTAAATAATTATTTAAAAAATTTTCAGTTTTCAATTTACATGAATGTAAAAGTAAAATAATAAATAGTAAGCCTTTAGTTACTTTTAGGTTATTTACAAACTTTGTTAATTAAGTCCGAATTTGAGAAATTTATTCAGATGTGTTTAACGATAATTTTTTTGCTTGAGTGTGCATTTAATTGTTCACATTTTAAAATGTTAATCTGTGCACTTTTTCACTCTAATCCTTTTGTTTTTTCATTTCACGTTTTGAAATTAATGTTCATACAGTGAAATTTAATTAAAATTTCGATTTTTGTTCCCTATATTTTTTTCCTAAATAATGAACTTATAATTGAAATTTTAAGATTTGCGTTCTGCAAAATTAAAAATGTGATTAAAAATGAGCAAAAAAGTGAATACGATTAATTTAAAAAAAAAAAAAAAACAGGACACGACAGGAAACTGGGAATTTCTCATTTTGAAACTTTTATTTTTCCGTTTTGTTCTTTTCACCCCTAGTTTCCCGTTTAATCCAATTTTTTCGAATACAATACACGCCTGTATTTTGAATAGATTATCTAAATCATTAGATTTGTCTATCGTGAATTTCAAAATCGAATCACTTAGGGTCCAAAATCTCATCGATTTTATTTTAATAAGAAATAACCTTCTAAACGAAATTAAATGTGTTCAGTTATCGTAAAATCGAATCGATTTAATTATAAATTCATTACAAAACTAATAATTACAACAATAATAGTGATTGTAAATTGTTAATTTAGTTTTTTTTTAATCAAAATGTATATGAAAGTGCTGCATAAGAACTCATTGGTTATATTTTATATAAGAAATGATAATCGATACCAATCTGAAATTCAAATATAAAAATTTCATTTTCAAATTCTAATTGCTAGATTTAGAATTATTAGACTTACCTGTTTCGAAAAATTTGATATTATTTAGAATCATTAATACTTTAAGTTCTTAAAGTACGTTTAGTTAACAAGTACACTGAAGAAAAATTCTACTGAAATCTACGATAAGTAAACATTTTTTTCTTACTATTAGTGTTACTCTCCTTAGTTGTGTATTGAAGAAAGTAAAGAGTATTTTATTTTCTACTTGTTTGTAGTAGAATTTTAATTTATCGAGAAATTGGTCAATAATTTTTCTTGATTTCAGTAGAATTTTATTTCAGTGTAAGAACATTATTAATATGGTGACAAAATAGATTTTAAGTGAATGAAGTTAAAAAAATTTACTTTAATTAAAATTACAGACACCGAACAAAAAAATTTCTACAATTTCTACATATTTTGGGCCTGACTATTTATGCTTTTATAGATAAATCACAGTCAATTTTTTTCTTCAAATTATGCTGATATTATTAATAACTGGCTCTATATTTAAATCCAATTTTCCGTGATTGAAATTAATTAAAAACTATTTTTTATCTGTATGAAAATACTTAATAAATGTTTCTCGTCATCTACAGTAATTTTAAAATGTTACAGGTTTCCCTAAATTTCAAATCGAATCGATTTGAAATCAAACATCTGATCACATACTATTATTATATAAATAATGTTGAAGTAGAAGAGTATGAAATCTATTATCTATAGTGATCAGTTTTAATTAGGTTCTAAACCTGTGTTGGAATCGATAATCTTTAGCAATGTAATAAGGTATTTATTACTTAAGAAACCTTAAATTTCTTATATTTATTAGCTAATTAAATATGGTGTAAGTTTGTTTTTACCGTGATGAATAGCGGCCTATACTTATTGATCTTTGGGTTGCCTCATTACTACTTTAATAAAAAATAGGTAATTTAAGTTGAATTTTATTTGACAAAACTATCATATGTGTATCAAAAATATAGTGTAATTACGAATAGAAATTTTAATGTTTCTAATAATTTAATGGAAATTGGACATTTTGGAAATGTAAAGAAGCGTAATTAATGGCGCCATAAAAATAATTTCTACACTTGTACGAGTAAGGAAATTTATAATCGCGTAAAAATATCAATTTATAGTCACAGTTTTTCTTTATTGAAAATTTTTGAGCACTGTATTTTACACTCGACTCATGTGGATATTGCAGAGAAAAAAGTACATTAATTTTGGGAAAAATGCAAATTATCTAGTACATGTACATTTAATGGAATTAAATTTGGCTGTGTCGCGTCACGACGCTTCTGCTTTCGTCTTCGGCGTCTTCATTGTCGTTTTCGTCATCATCGGCGCTACATCACCATTGCAATCGCCATCGCCATCATTTCTTTGTTAAGTTTTCTTGTGCTTATTTTACTTCAAGTGAATAATGGAAATAATTTATTTGCGAACATATACATTTACAAGAGAAGAATAATTGCAAAGTATTGTGATTCTTTGCTCTCTTGCTCGTTTACTTGTTCACTTCATGGTTACTGCTATTCTGTGTTTTGCCTTATAATGTTTATTGAAATTTTTGTGCGATTTAATCGAAAAATTTACGATTGTTTCGTGTCTTATTTAACGTTTTTCGTTTTTGTAATAATTTCGCCTTTTCCTCTTATTATTTCGCTTGTTTCGCTTCTAACTTCATTTTAATTTCTTCTCTTTGCCGTTACATAGTTTCGCAATTTTCAACGAAAGCAAATCGATTGAAGACGTCCAATTTTTTGCGTTCGGTATACGGAAAAACTTCAAAGTGAACATTCTTATCGTTACATTTTTCAATTTCTTGGAAATTTTTCAAGCGCAAAAATTCCTGATAAAGTTATCAAAAATTTCTTCTTTTGTGTACACCACGCAAAGTGATTAAAAACTTTTCCACATTGTGTCCTTATTTTGCTTTTTATTCATTTCCCCTAAACTTACTTAAAAATGAAAATCCGCTTTTCGCCGAAATCAAAGATTAAAAATAAAAGAAAGACAAGTTGCAGACACCTGGAACAAATTTTCTTATAAAATGTCCTCTGCTTAATTTTCAAATGTGTTTCTTTGCTGTCAACTAATATGATATTAAATAGTTTCATAGTATGTATAGACCAATGGACAGCTTCATTTTTAATTCGAAACATTTGAACAACAAATGTGAGTTATTAATTTTCGACAGACAACAAATTTGTCCGTAGCTTAGGCTCTAAAAGAAACATCAAAGAATATGCATATTTCAAATATCGATTGATTAAGAGTTAGTATTTACTTGTCATTAATATAATAATGTCTTGTTCCTCTCTGAAAATTAGCTTTTGGCAACATGTGCACAATAATACTTTATTATTAAAATACATGTGCTCGAACATTTTATTTGCTTGGAAAATAATAGACT
>AGDA01024077.1:0-13184 GCA_000281935.1 Mengenilla moldrzyki | reverse complement strand
AAAAAAATTCAGTTAACCTTGATGAATTCTTCGACTATTTTCCTCAGCCGACCAATGTAAACATTCAGGAATGAATAATGGCAACATGGGTGCTGCATCGAATGCACTTCCAAGTGTTCATAACGGTCTAGTCGTCTCGATATTAAAGGGACGATCGCGCTGCTTCTTTCAGTTATAAGATTACATCTCTTTGCCGGTGCCGTTGAGTTTAATACTCTTTTCATTTTTGATACTGCATATTACGTCCGCAATTATTGACTCTGGGATGATAAATATCCAGGCGTTATCTCCAGATATTTTGATCTATTTTTCATATGATAAACGCACGCAATGAGAATTTTTATTGGAAACATAATTAGTTCATTATTGGCATTACGTCAATGGCTAGCAATTCTAGTATGTCCGGAATGTTTTGCATACTAATATCAAACGGTAACATTTGATTGGATTGAATAAGCTATTAGTTCTTCGATGAGATTTTTTGGCTCAACAATTATCGGATCAATAATATTAGACTTGGTAAGCAGTACAGCTTCCATTATTTTGTCTATTTTTGAGCGTAATTCAAATAATTTAGAAAAAATAGATTCTGGTTAACAGCGAGGCTTTTGATTCTGGTTGAGTAGAACTCAGCGTCATCGGCGTCTAATGTGCCAAAAAGATATTTAAATAATTTGCCTCCAGCGTCTATTAGCGATCTCTTTTGCCGGTGATGATGTAGAATAAGGTCAATTTGATTTAGATTATTGATGCAGATATCAAATATGTGGCTAATTTGTTTTGAGAGAACAATGTTTTCCGTCTCCATCGTAATATTTGCCATTATGTGCCCTTTATTTATGATGTGGTGATACAGTTTTAACGAATTTCTAAGTTATCACAAATGTTTTTGTATGTATTGGAATCACATTAATTTTCCCCGTAACCACGACGAAGATATTTCTCTTTTTGAATTCCTTGATGATAACTTCTCCAAATTTGGGATTGATAGAAAGGTTAAATGTATATTCTATTATATTATTTTCAATCAAGCTACTATCTAAGTGTTGAGAAATAAATAAGACAATATTATCTTTTATATTTTCAATATTACTATTAATAAACTTAATATTTTTGATTTCCTTATTTTTATTTAAATTATCCATAAAAACTAAAAATTTTCCATTATCTAAATATGGTAATTCCTTGAATAATTCGTTATTATTTATTACTATTATTATATTATTATTATTATTATCATTATTTCTGTTATAATTATTTTTATTATTTCTATTATTATTATTATTACTATTACTATTTTTATTATTTCTATTTTTATTATTATTTTTTTTTATTATTACTGTAATTTTTATTATTATTATTTTTTTTTTAATCAGTACTATTATTATCAACCTTTTCGTTAATTTTTTGATTATTCTTTCTTTTTCATTTTATTTTTCACATTATTTCTGTAGAGGCTATCACTTACCGTGGTTATAGTTACCTTCAGATCTCTGGGAATTTTTTTTATCACCTATTATCTTCTTCCTAAAAAAAAAAACAATAGCTTTGTAATCTGTTGATTGACTAAAATAAAATAAATTAAACTAGTTTGAACTGCTTAAGATTTCATGGAACAAATTGCAATTGTCAATTCCAAAATCGACCTTTTGTGTACAATGTTTTAATTTTAATATTTTTGAATGAAGCAAACAAACAATTAAGATTCTTTTTGTATTATTCAATATCACTAATCTGTTTAATTTTAAGAGAAATAAAACATTATATATGTATATACAAGAAAAACACAATAATACTAATACTAATTATATATGGAATACCTATTAACACGCTAATCTATATATTAATCAATATTATTGAAATAGTTTTTACTGTTTAATTTTACATTTACGTTGATTTTTATACATCATTTTTTGCTTATTTTATTTTATTTGATAAAAAAATGCCTTCCTTTGTTCCCACTACCGCCCGCCTGGCTATAGACTTTTACTGTTGATATTATTTATTATTATTACTGTTATTATTAATTTCAAAAGATTTCAAAAAAAAATTAAATCAATTTTATCATTCTATAACCGTAACAGAGTACAGCATTTTTTCTTAAACATGAGAATAACTTTTACTCAGTTTATTCATTTGTACACTCAAAGAGAAAAAAATTGTTTACAAAAATTAACAGAACTTATTTATTTATTTATTCACCAATTAACATTTAAAAATTATATTAAAACAACAAATTATTGCGCTCATTAAATTAAATTTAAAATAAAAATTAACAATTATCAATTAACAATTGTGCACATTACATTGAATCAGATTTTTATAATTTTCTAATTATTCAAAAAAATTATTTAATTATTCAAATACAAATCATAATATTTTGGTTTCAGTTTATATTTTCCAGGTGTTTTCCTGGATTCTCATAAATGGTCGCAGGGAATCTTATTCAGCCTAACATGACATTTGAATTTAAATTTATCACCGATCGTTTCATTTGGCTCTGGTTTTATTCATAACGTTTTTAACTTTTTTTCAAAAACTATGCCATGTTTCGGCTTTTCTATAAAATTCCCCCAGCTGGCATCGTAATATTAAAACAAACCAAATTTTTGTTCTTTTTTTTGTTGCCAATTGATTTCGCATTTTCGTTGTTTCGTTTACGCTTGCCATTTCTCTCGGTTTTATTGGCAACATTGGCAACATTGGCAACATTATCAACATTGGCAGCATTTTGATCATTTTCATCTGTGTCCATTACATCGTTCTTAAAAATAACAACGACGTTTGCTTCGTTTTCAAGCTGCGCAACTTTATTGTCTGCAATTGTGCTCGACGCCAGCTCTTCAAATAAACGATTCCCAAACATGTCGTTTATCGCCGTCAGATCAACGCAGTCGTCTGTCAAATTGATATCGTTTTGTATCGTTACCATTTTTTCAAATGTTTTATAAATCTGGAAAATAATAATAAAAAAACTGTACATTTTTTTAGAAAATTTATTAAAAAAACAATTGTTGAGTGGAAAATAATAGTAGTGTACTTTCCATAAAGATTAGACCTTATTTTATGTTTTAAGAATATTTTGAATTTTTTATTTTCGTTAGAAATAATTTAAAAAAAATTTTAAACTAAAAAATAACCTGAAAAAATGCTTTAAAAATCAATTAAAAATCAACCAGTAAATGTTGAAACCTTTTTGTGTGCTATGAATTTATTTAACACCCGGTATTATATTTTTAAAATTTTGTTTTATTTTTAAAATACATGATGTAATTTTAAAAAATTTTCAAACTTGAAAAAAAACTTTAAAAAATAATTAAAAAATCAATTAAAAATCAACCAGTAAGTGTTGAACCACACTGATGTACTGTAAATGTAGCTTAGACTTTCCAGTATATATTAGAATTTTATTTGAATTTTTAAATCTCACTGTTGAATTTTTAGAAAATTTTTTAAATGAAAATTTCACTTAGAAAAATTTTCAAAATTCAACAGTAAATCAACCAGAAGCAGTTAAATTATCACGGTGTGCTGTAAATGTAGCTTAGACTTTCCAGTACATATTAGAATTTTATTTGGATTTTTTAACACCACTGGTGATTTTTCAGAAATTTTTTATTGAAAAATTTGGACTTGGAAAAAATTTTAAAATTCAACAGTAAATCAACCAGAAGGTATTTGACCTAACTGGTGTACTGTAAATATAGGGGGATCTATTTAGTATTTTTGAGATTTTTTTTGGATTTTTCCAATAACCCCTTCTATTTTTTATTAATTTTTTTAAGATTTTTTTTAAACTGACCAATTGGAATTTTTCATTTTGTTCCCATGAAAAATACCGAAAAAAATCCTTTTTCGGTAACAGTTTTTGAAATTTGCTCTAATTGGTCAGTTTTGAACCTTAATAACTCTTAGCCCCTTTCGAATTAAAAGATAATTCCACTTACCTTTTGTTACTGGTCACCTTGCCCAACTTTTCTATTGGTTTTCGATCTTGTCCGATTCTGTTAACACCTTTTCAAATTTTCACGTCACTTTTTAATGTATTCGCATTGAAATCTTGACTCAGAATGACGATTTTCGGCCATTACATTCGTATATATCAAATTAAATGACGTAAAATTCGATATGCGCACATGATATCGGCCATTTTTATGATCGGAATCCCTTGTCCGTAGGTCTGTGTTGATGGGAAAAATAGCGGAAAAATTCCCGACTCACTGGGAATGCCTAAAACCGGGGGTTAAAGTCTATCTTTTGACTGGTTGATGCTATTGACTTCGGACAAAGTACATTGGGTCGGAGGACTGTTTAACAGTCTATCTATGGTGGAAATTTCGGACTTTGATTAATACGAGGGGGTTAAAATGCATCTTTTTACTGGTAAGTGCCATTAACACCGGACAAAATTTAGGTGGTTCTACTACTGCTTTACTGTTGACCGATAGTGAAAAATTCGGACTTTCACTAACAGGTAGGGGTTAAAGTGCATCTTTTGACTGGTTGGTGCTATTGAATCCGGATAAAATTTAGGTGGTCCGGCTACTGGTTAACCTTAGTCCTTTGTGGAAAAAATCGGACATTCACTAACAGGTAGGGGTTAAAGTGCATCTTTTTACTGGTAAGTGCCATTAACACCGGATAAAATTTAGGTGGTTCCACTACTGCCTCACTGTTGACCGATGGTGAAAAATTCGGACTTTGATTAATACGAGGGGGTTAAAATGGTATCTTTTGACTGGTAGATACCATTGATTCCGGACAAAGTGCATTACGTCTGATTGGTGTTTAACTGTTGACCAATGGTGAAAAATTCGGACTTTGACTAACTACTAGGGGTTAAAGTGCATCTCTTGACTGTTAGACGCCATTGACTCCGGACAAAAACCAGACGGTGGCTGCAGTGCTTAACAGTAGTTCTATGATGAAAAATGTGGACGTTGACCAATTGAGGGGGGTTAAAGTGTAACTTCTGACTGGTAGCAGCTATTGACTTCCGGTAAAGTGTTCTGGGACCCGTTACTGCTTCTAGATCGTTTCCCGGTGTTGGATTGTCAACAACCACCATTGGCGGATTAAGGGGGTTAAGTGCACTTTCGGTCGGGAACAACTCGAGCGAGTTTCAGACGGTTTTTAACCCAAGTACCAGTGGCCCTAGCACCTGGCAACCACTGTTAAGGTCACAGTCCCCTTAACCCCTCGACCAACATTGGTCAGAACTTTGACCTCATAGTGTTTCTAAGTCGATTTATCGACTTTCCAAAAGTGGTCTCAATCAATTCCTTAGGTCGTCCTCTATCTTTTTTTTTGGGGCGTGGCCTAAATTTATCTCGAGAACGGCAGGTGCTGGAGCGATGCGGTCTTCACCACTGCACTCAACACTCGACACTCTGTCAGTGTAGCATCTTGTCCGGCATCCGGCCGCTGTATTTCCGAAACGGTGCATGGTAGTGCGATGCGGTTTGGACCGGTGTGCAGAACAAAGTCTGACAGTCGTTCAGTGGTCGGTATCCGAAAACTTAACACTGCGATATCTCGCGACTGGTGCGTCGGAGATGGGTCGAGTGGGTACTCGTTTGAGAGGTGCTCACGAGGTCAACAACATGGAGGTAGGAGAAGGTCGGCAGGTAGCACCAATCTCGAGATCGACCGTGCAACGGGTCCGGAGTGCGGCAGTGGTGAAAAAGCGTTAAGTTAGGTTAGATTTTTTTTGTGTATATATCAACCTCCGTTAAGACGCTGCTCGTTTGCAGGCAATGCTACCGACCGGAGTACCGGAACCCTCGTTGGCTAATAAGCGAGTAGCGGTCACGGCTTGGTTATAACCTTCGAGAAGGTATAACGGCCGATCAGCCATCGTACTGACCGGTGGGGAACAAGTGTCCGATGGCCGCGCCAATTTTACACAAAGATCAGCGATCACGGACATCGAATGACTTGGTGAAGCCATCCGATATCCACGACAAATGATCCTGTACAACTAACACGTGCGCACCCCACAAAGCAGACTATTACCTGCGTCCGGACTGATTTGACCGCTAAATTAATTTTTTGCCCTACTTTCTTAAAAAAAAACCTAACCGTCACGGTACCTGTTGCTCAAGCGACCGGTAGATACTGCTCTACGAACGGCTTCTCAACAGTCCTGCCACACTCCGCTGCCTCCAAAGATCGCAGTGGATCAAGAAAAGCAACTTCTGTGCTATATAGGCAGGTAGGAGGCTATCATTCGGTTTACAAGCAAATGGAGCTACCTAATCGCTGCATAAAATTTTTAAGGGGACAGATGGGAAGCAGCAATCGAAAAAGAAAATATTACCCATGGCACCCGAAGATATCCTACTATAGCCGGCCACTACTGGACTTTTACGGGTCTGTGGGCCACCGAAACGGTTTGGCTGACTCCAAAGACGTCCGAGCAGACTTTTTGCCGAGTGCGGCACGAAGCCATTGCACTCAGGTTACATTAAACCCGCTCGAATCTGTCAAGAAGATCAACCGCCCCGCCTGCGAACCAATTATCAGGGCCTAGTGCTGCACCAGCATATGGCGGCTAACGTAAGACTAATACATGTAAATTTCAAAAGTGGCTCTATGTGACCTATGGGTGTTTGGAGCCCCGTAACCTCATTCACCATTACCAGCCTAGTGCAATCTCGCAACTGAATACGAGCGCACACTCCCGTTTCGGGCTTCGGCTGGGTGGCTAAACCCTAACCTGCGATGAACGAAAGCCACGGTGACCGGGTAAAAAGAAAAGAAAAGAAAGAGTGTGAATTTTACTTTGATTTTTTTAAGATGGGCGGGGATACAGTACTTAGTGGCGAATGGGCAAACAACCACAGCGACAAGCAATCAATTCGGGCCAATTAAGCAATTCCACTAAAGCGTTGCAGATTGCAAACCGCCTAGCCGTCACGGACAGTGCCATCTCGAGGATTAGCCCTTTAAGAACAGCACTGTTATCAGTTGTGACTGCTATTTAGCCCGCAAGCCGACAACACTCCCCCTGGAATCGCAAATCGGCATAAAGAGATTTGATTGTCCTTTGTGTTCGTGTAGTATATTTGCGTCGTCCTCCACAGTCGACTATGTCCCCAGGTGGTCACCTTTGGGATTGGCGATCGTTCCTATCCTGACTTTAGAACAACGGAACGCAGCTGATGCAAAAGAGGTTAACAACTGAGGCTGATTCATCAAGAGCATGACTAACACATTCATTTGAACAAATCGAAAGACTAACACGGTTACAATTCTTATCATTTGTCACTGGTGTACAATGTTTTTCCTCTTTTTTCCGTTGTGTTATATTTTTGTTTGCGTCGTCAACTGAAAATAGTCTTGCAGCATCGGTATATGCAGGTTAAGTGTCATCATTGTCAGGCGGATGTAATCATTGTCATCAGTAACTTACCGTTTTTAAAGTTTTTCAATTTAAACGTAGGGATTCCCGTTATTAAGTGTTAAATATAAAAACAGCTAAATCCCTTTCTTTCTCTCTCTTTTTTTCCACCACTACTGTCACTGTCACCATCAGCACAACAATAGATTCAATTCACTATTAAAATTTATTGATTGAAAGTTGTGTACCCGCCACTTCCCGTCCAAACCCATCTTATTGTGCTCAATTATTCATGTTAAAAATCAATATAAATATATATATATACTTTGTTTTATTTTATTTATTTTAAATTGAGCTTACCATAAGAGGAGTTCTATAACACAACTTAATAAGTACATAATTATAATAATAATATTTTTACAATTTTTTAGTTTTTTATTTTATCAAAAGGGCAAAGAAACTTATTGAAGAAAAGCACTTAAATCTATTGATCAGTAAGTCATAACGCTTTAATGCTAATTGTGACCGATGTCTCGATGTCGAAGACGTATTCGTCTTCATCTCACACAATTGCCTCGTTCCGCCCTCGTTAACGTAATATGTGTTCCAATTGTGTTGCGCGCAAAATTACACAAAAGCCACAAATCCTCTGTGTTTCGCAGAATTTTTATTTGTTCACTGCTCAGTGGATAGTGAAAAGATTCAGCATTAAGAAAAAGATCGTTTGCATCAATACTGTTTAACTTTTCACGCAACTGTGACCGTTGCCCCGCCCTTAATGGACATTCAAACAGGACGTGCCGGGAATTGTGTGCAACGCTCAAATTACAATCGGTGCAAAAGGACGCTGTGCCGTGTGTGTTTTGTGAAATGATATTGAAACGGACTAAATAGTCACGAAAACAGCCGTGATCGGTAAGCAGCTGGGTCAGTCTAGAGTCCAGCGGAAATTTATTTTTTAGAACATGCCTCTGAGACGTTCTAGGAAAGAGCTCGTGCAAAAGCGACTCTTTATTTGATCTCCACCAACTTGTTTGCCATTCTTCCAAGACTTTTCGTGTAGTAGTGGTGTGTAATTCTTGCACATTGATTAGAAGGGGGACAGGCATTGGGTTTTGAATTGCAGTGTAAAGATTCTCCTCAGTACGCCGTGATAGAATAAAGAAATCGAAAAAGTCGTGAACAATTTCAGTAATGGAGCATACATGTTGATCTTCAGTTGTTAGGTAGTTGTTGTTGTTGCGACGCAACTCGGAGATAATATTACGAACGCTGTTGTCAAAGATTTCAAAGTCTCTTACGCAAGGAATAAAATATTCTAAGGACTCGGATGCTGCTATCGAGGCATTAACCAATTGACGTCTCAATGACGTTACTGAAGCATTAGAAGACAGTCCGTTTTCCTTCTTTTTCCCAGCAACTTGGTCGCAGCTGATGCCATTGTTGTCTTCAACAATTATTTTCACCCTATATCGGGCTGACAGTAAATCATCGATTATTCTTTGAATTGCAATGATAATCGGATCTTGAGACGCAGTGTTACATATCTTGTTGTCCATAATTCGAGACGTTGCACAATAAATATGTACATCGGTTGAACGGCTATCGTTTGTGCAAGGATCGTTGTCGAAGATGTGGTTGCGGATGTAGTATAACTGTTCGAATGTCGCGATTAAGTCCGTCATGCACTGACTTTGACCACTTCTCGATTTGTAACAATTTGATTAACGACTGCGTTCTGACCATTTATCACAGAAATCAATTCCGAACAGGCAACAGAGTATCCATTACTATTGCGTCGAATAATTTCTGTCGCAGATACAGCTGCTGCATTAACCTCATCGTCGTCGTTAATTCGACTATCAATAATCGGAACGTTGGCACCACAATAGATTTCATAAAGTATGGTCGGTGTTATTGAGGTCACCTTGTTACTGCTGTTAGTAGTCTCAGTCGAGATGTTCACTGTCGTTTCTGCTGCTGTTGCTGCTACTGCTGCTGCTGAATTTACCAAAGTATTTGGCCTCTCTGCAATTAATGAATTAACTGGGCCAATGTCCAAGGTCGCAGGATGAATAAAAAATAGCCTATTAACTGGCAGAAGGTGAAAACATGATATTGATGTAATCGAATAAAGTGAATCGGGTTCAGTATTGAAATAGAAAAATCCATTTTCGTTATTATTACTGCCGTTCTCAATCATAAAGTCAATTAACCCGTAGCGCATTGCCGACATCGATATCGGTCTTTTGATCGTCAACCTTATCGGTGGAACGTTCGTAATAAGTTCCAGAGCTGATGTCGGTGTAGTAACATAACTCTTGGTGACAGCGAGTAACCATCTTCGCTGGATCTGCTCCAAGTCATGTAAATGCTTACGCATCAGGAGAGATCTTCTTGTTAAGGGAGCATACGTGACAATCGGGATAATAACCGTTTTGTATAATTGAAGTATGGTTTCTTGCGCCATGCCACCGTCGCCGACAACTCGTCGACAATGCACCAGAATTGAATTGCTTAACATCTGGACTTTTTCTACTGTGGTGTCATGGTGCGTACCGAACTTTAGCTGTTGGTCAATTATCACGCCTAGATATTTGACGCTTGGCTGTAGTTCGATTCTCGTTCTATAAAAGTAAATTGGTGGCAATACGGATTGACAGCTACCTCTGTTTCGTGACTCGCTACCATCACGCTGACATAGCGTGTACAGTCTACCTTGCGGACAGAGCATTGCCTGTGTTTTTTCCGCATTGAAGCGCAAGCAATTTCGGCGTGCCCACAATTCGATCGCTCTTAGGACTATATTAGCTGACAAACTAATTTCTTTATCAGTTTGACCGCTAACCAGTATCAAAGTATCGTCCGCAAACAATTGGATTTTTGTTGAATTTTTCGCTGCAATTGCTTGGGCAATATTGATTGCGTTTGGCCCACACCTATGCAGACGACGTTCCCTTGCTGTAGAACAATCGCAACGGCACTGAAAGATTTCAGTTAAAAGTTGCGGATCGTTAAAACAGTTAAGCATGTCGTCCGCGGCTAGGTTCCAAAAACCCGGGCCGCACGCAGATCCTTGCGGACAACCGCGTTTCAACTCTTTGTACAGTGTGCAGTAATCGCCGTTACGGAAAAGTACTATACGATCCCTGAAATATGATGCAGTTGTGCGAATCAAGTATCCCGGACAGCGTTTCTGACACATGGTGTACAGGATTTTTTGCCACAGGCATGAATTGAATGCGTTTGATACGTCCAAAGATAGCATTAGCACGCTACGATTCAAGGAACGCTGTAAACGAATGTGTTCGACAATATTATTAATTGCCTCGTCGGTAGAGTGTGCTGCACGAAAGCTAAATTGTCGATTGCTAGGTTAGGAGTTAAATATTCGAAATTGTCACTTCATAAGACTCAGATGAATTTTATAAATGCAGTAAAAAAATTTAACATATTGTGTTTCAAAAAAAAATTTTCATTTCATATTTGGAAAGCAATAAATATATAAGATGATTTTTAAATTCTTATGTTTATTTCTAATTATATTGGCATAATAATCTTTTATAATGAAATCAATTAACATAAACGAATAAATATAAGATGACTGATGACGTCATCATTCATTAATATAATATTTAATAAAAAAAAGTAGTTTGTTTTGTTTTGTTACTAATGAATTAAAAAAAAAATATAATAATAATAAAGAAAAGAAACGAATAAAAATCAAATAAATAATTTCACATATTATTTGATGTGAACATTGGTCCTCCGAGAGCCGGATATCAGCTTTTGACTTAAGACGAAATGGAGAACACAAGTATGGAACGACTGTTGAATTTGAAGCGCTACAAAAAAAGAATGGTAACAATTACACTCAAAAAGTTACGAAATAGTGTGGCTTTAGGGTCAGAGCAATTAGTGGTTAATTGTGTCTCAAATATGAAATCTGCGGCTTCGAGTTATTTGGAAGTGGTCGAAGAACTTTCAGTACGAAATCCGGAATTTGTTGACGGTGATATGGAAATGATCTTAGAAGAATTCATAGAAACGCAATCTGCGGCAGAGAGTTTAATTAAAAGGCGTTTTGGCCCTGTAAAGGTTTCGACCAATAATTTTTGCCATGATGCCCAAATCAGTCTGTCACGGATTAATGAAGGTGCTACGTCTCCTGAAGCTTTGGATTCTGACTCATCAAGTGACTCCTTATTAATAGCAACTGAAAATTCTGTGGTTACTGAAATTCCAACTCCTCGAGTACGTACGAGATCATTAGCTACTGTTCAAGCCTTGGAAACTCAAGGTTTAGTATCTGATGCTCATTTGGAATCACAATCAATTTGTAATTGTAATCCACATCATTCTAAGGTTTTGACTAATATGAAAGGCTCAATTTCGTCATCAGAAATGTATTTGGGAAATAATCATTATTTAATTAAACAAGATTTTATAAATGGAAGAAACCTATCAACAGTCCTAGAAGATTCAAGATCATTAAATGAAAATCATAATTCATTTCATTCAAATTATACTGTAACATCTGTAAATCCCTTGGTTGTTGACGGTAAAATTATTCCAAATATATTTCCTAAAACAGGTTTATAGTTCTCCTATTGCTTGTCTTAATAGCAATCAATGTAATGATCAAAATCAGAAACCGGATATCCTTTATTCATCTTCTTCAAACTCTAATATGCCGAACACTCAGTCAGATAACAGTGTTCATACTTCAAAAACTTATCTTAAAAATAATTTAAGGAGTCAAATAATTACATCTCCCGATTCATCTGACATGTATCGTACATTCGTGATAGTAAATAAACCAACGGTTCCAAACTCGGAATCTTTAAACTTTTCAAAAATTGAGAGTTACAGATCCAGTCTACCTATTATAATTTTACCGAAGTTTTCAGGCAACTATTCAGAATGGGTTTCGTTTAGGGACTTATTTTCTTCATTAATTAATGATAACAAAGGTCTGTCCGATGTAAACAAAATGCATTATCTTAAAACATCTCTTTTTGGTGAAGCATTGTCTTTAATAAAAGATCTACCACTGAGTAATGAATACTTTAGTTTGGCTTGGCAAAAGCTGGTATCACGATATGATAGACCAAATTTATTGGTCGATTCACTAATTAATAAGTTCATGAACATAACATCAGTACAAAATGATCGAAATCAACTAAGAAAGGTAACTGATGAAATTGATGAAGTTTTAAGATCATTAAAATTGTTGGGTGAATTTGCTACTAGTCGTGATCCATGGCTTCTTTATATAGTCAAAACTAAACTTGATGATGAGAGTAAACGAGAATGGTTTTCATTCAGTTACTCCAATGCTTCGCCAAAAATCGAAGACTTATTAGAATTCCTAGATAAAAGATGTTTTGCTCTTGAACTTTATAAAACCTCTTTCAGAACAGTGAAAATCAAAGAGCCAGATAAAAAAAGACTGGTTAGGAATCATAAGGTGTCTGTTATTCAACATTGTCCTGCTTGTACTGAAAATCACTACTTGGTTCACTGTCCCAAATTTATTAATTTATCACCCGAATCCAGGAAAGCTGAAGCAAACAAACTTACAGTTTGTTACAATTGCTTACATCTTTCTCACGAAGCAAAAAACTGTAAATCGAAATTTGTCTGTCCGTTGTGTAAACAAAAACATCATAAGCTGTTGCATGATAGTATATTCAAAGATTCTATACAAGCACAAAGTTTTTTCTCTCATAATTCATCTGGTTTACTTGCAACTGCTACCGCTAAAGCTATTGATAAATATGGCTCAATAATTAATTGTCGTTTATTACTTGATAGTGGATCCCAGGTTTCCTTTGTAACA